>JANAVB010022313.1:0-7500 GCA_029216955.1 Iris pallida | reverse complement strand
AACTAAATTTGGATTTAGTAGGTAATGAAGGACAAGGGAAATAGGACTGAACGTGAGATTTTGATTTTAGTTATAGGACTAAATTGAGAATGAAGGAAAGGGAATTAGGGTATCAAGAAATATAGGCAGTAGAGTGTAGGTCAGTACCATAGAATATCAGTCCTTGACTGATTATAGATCAGTCTTTAACTGATTGATTGGAGTCAGTTAGACTGAATGAATATGAGAGGTTCATTCCCTTTGAACTTGGGTGTCAGTCTTGATCTATAGACTGAGAGAGGGATATCAGTTTTACCCTGATATGAAGTGCAGTTGGGGGCTCGAATTGAGAGCAAGGAAAACAAGTGTGGGGGATCTCAGTATCAGTCTTGAACTGATAGGAGATCAGTCATGGACTGATCTCTACATCAGTTCATAAATTAATATGGAGTAACAGTCCACAAGGACTGATTTGGTGTCAATCTATGAGATTTACTTGGTATCAGTCCAAGGGACTGATGTATCAGTCCTTAGACTGATAACTTGATCAGTCTTTAGACTGATAATAGTCGATCAGTTATTGGGTTGATTGTGAGGGAGATGCACAGGTTGATTGGGGTTCCCTTTGGTTTGATTTTAGGACTGATTTGGAGATATCAGTTTTTATAACTGATATCCTTGTCAGTTCTTCAAACTGAGTTCGTATCAGTTTTCCAACTGATGAAGTATCAGATAATTGTTATCTTGGTGCTTCAGTGTACACTGAACAGTTGGGGAGAAGGACATATGGGGCAGCCAAACCTCCCAGGTGAGGATAGGTAGGAGTATTCGAGTGAATTGTATTAGTCTTTGACTAATTATAGGAGTTTTTGTGTATCATATAGGTCAGTGGAAGAGGGTTCTTTGGATCAGTCCTTAGGCTCGATTTGGGAAAAACTGATTTGGTGTCTCATTTTCAAAAACTGAGTTGGTGGATCAATTCAAAAACTGAAATGGGTATCAGTTTCCTTACTAACCTATTGTTCAGTTAGGACTGAACATAGATTAGGGAAGTTGAGGATAAGTTCAGTTTGGAATGAATTTGGAGGAACATGGATAGGGGTCTAACACTTTATTGGGGCTAATACTGAACTAAGCAGTTCAGGTAAGTGGTGTGTGGGCCTGGGAATAGGTTATCAGTCCATAGGGAGTTCATTGGTTGGATCTGTGTTAGTCTTGAATGAAGATGTGAATGAGAGAGGGGTTACGTTTTACTTAGTTATAGAATATGTGATGTCATCAACTATATATATATATATTTTTTTTTTTTTTCATCAACTATATATATATATATATATATATATATATATATATATATAGATATATATATATATATATATATATATATACACTAGTAGATAGAGTATATATACCAAGGGTATCCTAGTATCCTATATTTTGGATATTGGTATTAGATAGCTGGGTTAGTTACACTTGCTAGTATTAACTAGTTGATAGCCAAGATTGGTCAAGTTACACTAGTTAGACTTAGTGTTGACTTGGTTTGACCATTTAACCTAGAATTGACCAATTGGTCTAGAATTGAACTAGTTTGATTTGCATTTTTATTTCAAACCTTGATATTGATACAATATCTTATATTAGGTCTTCGAGGCACCGTATCGGACACAGTTGATATTCCACACTGGACCTTGGGCGAGTACATTCTCTGATAATTTTATGTTTTGTGATATCTTCTATGTTTCTTGTATTTAGTGTAGATATTCATGATTTCTTGGCACATTGGTCACACGGATTGATATTGTCTGGATCTCGTCATGAGATGTTATTTCTTGTATATCTTGGTTTATCTTGTGCAAACCTCCTTGTTGCACTTGTATATTGTATGGACACTGATTCTTTCGAAGCCTCGCTACCTTCTCAGAGAATCTCGTGTCGTAACGTGTCATGGTTGGATCTACTATACTAGTTAGGAGAGGAGAGTATTAGCGTAGATATGTGATCAATACCCTCCTTGCATCATGTCTTGAATCTTGAATAGTGTTAATCGTACGTCGTATGTATGATTAATCAGGCCATAAACTCTTGATTCAAGTTCCTAAGCCGATCACATGTTGAAACTAGTGCTCACTCACATAGATAGTATATTTCTTAATTCTTGTACATGATATACACTGCTCACTTACTCTTACACTCATTTACAGCCTTACTTATGCCTTACCATACTCATGTACATATCACTTTACCTTGTATATTCTCTATATTTTACTGCTACTTAGTCTTTATCATTTAATTGGAACTGTTGTTAGAACTGTATCTCGTTCGAATACTGACTGGATATATTTTTTAGACGACGAGGACAAGAGCACCACTTATTACGGCCCTTCAGATGTAGTAGGTATAGATCAGGAGACTCTGGTTCGAAAATGTATAGTCCCGGCCAAGGAGACTCACTTAGCAATTCAGTAGATTAGATATGTACTGGACTTTGTCTCCAGATAACGACTCTTGGCATGTTATTTATTTCGAGACTTGTATTTTGAGATTGTTGACTCTTAGATATCTTGACTTGTATTATTTTACGTTAGATTTTTTTTGGATATTTTATATCTTGTTGTCTTTATCTTTCGTACCATTTATCTTTCTTAGAATATTGTGATTGAGTATGATATATTGTCATTACTTGTCCTCCGTTTGGAGTTGACTATCTCGACATGTTTTGATATTTATAATTGTTAGATAGTTAAACCTAGACAGCATTCTACCACCGATGCTGCAGTATAGGCTGGGCGCTGTCACGCACTCGTGCCCCTACACTGGGTGCAGGTTGTGACAATGATGACTTTATCGAGAGACTTATGGGGATGAGCCTTGGGCACAAAGGATGGCTACCCAATCGGAGCTTTGCGTCGAACATCGTGAACCACCCACTGAGGACAAGTTAATCCAAACCGATGTCGGAGACGAAGCTTCTCCGAGGCCAATCTTTATCAGCAAAAGCCTTCCTGTAGAAGCAGACAAACAAGACTTGATCCAGCTTATTAGAGAATACATTAACGTATTCGCCTGGAGCTATGAATATATGTCGGGGCTAGATCCTCATATCGCTACTCACAAGCTCAATATTTTGCCAAATGCTAGGCCGATCAAACAACAACAGCGACGGTTCCGTCCTGATATGACAGACGCCATAGAAGCCAAAGTCAAGAAGTTCATTATCTAAAGTTTTGTTAGGAAGGAACAACATCCCGACTGGGCTAATGTCGTCCAAGTTATAAAAAAATAGAAAAAGTCCGAGTATGTATCGACTTTAGAGATCTCAATGCAGCTTGTCCCAAAGACGAGTTTATTCTTCCAATAACTGATGTCATGATCGACAACACCTGCAGGTTCGAGCAAATGTATTTCATAGATGGATTCTCTAGATATAATCAGATCAGGATAAATCTCGAAGATAAAAAATATACATCTTTCCGCACTCCTCTCAGAGTCTATTGCTATACAGTCATGCCATTTGGTCTCAAGAACGCTAGTGCCACCTATCAGCAGGCTATGAGTACTATTTTTCATGAATTTACGAAAATAGTCGAATACTATGTCGACGATATTGCTGTCAAGAGTCGTCTAAAGGAAGATCACATTCAAGACTTAAGGACTATTTTCGATCTAATGCGTCAGCATCAACTCAAGATGAATACTACCAGTCATTTCTAGGAGTCTCTAGTGGCAAATTTCTCGGATTTGTTATTACCTCTAAGGGTATACACGTTGACCCAAGAAAGTCAAATCCATCCAAGAGATGCATCCTCCACACAACCTAAAAGAGCTACGAGATTCTAGGAACGACTTGCGTATATCAGAGATTCATCTCAAATCTCTCTGACGCTGCAGACCGTTCACTCAACTAATGAAAAAGATGTGTCTTTCGTTTGGACTAACGAATGCCAGTAAGCATTTGAAGATATTAAGCGGTACTTGATGAACCCTCTAGTCCTAGTTCCTCCGATCACAGGAATAACCTTCCTAATGTACGTTCGAGCAGATCATTCTCTTGGTGCTCTCTTAGCCCAGAAGAATAATGAAGGACATGAGCAAGCAATCTATTATCTTCGCATAATAGATTGATGCTGAACATCTATACAGCCCGGTGGAAAAAGAATGCTTAGTCTTGATGTTCGCTATCCAGAAGACGCGTCATTACATCACGGGCCAACCATCCATGTCATCTCAGAGTCAATCCTCTGCTGGTTCTAATATGAAGCCTAGTACACTCAATTATAGACTTGCTACATGGGCAATACTGCTAGCACAGTATGATATGGTTTATGTCCCACAAAAGTCTGTCAAGGGTCAAACCCTAGCTTACTTCTTGGCTGCTCATCCAATTCCTGAAACTTCAAATCTCTACGATGAAATTCCTGATGAAACTCTAGAGTCTAGTATGATTTCAAAGGAGTACTCACTTGGCGTCTATTCTTTGATGGTGCATATCGAATTGGGTCTAGCGGAATCAATATCGCTGGAGTAGGAATTGTTCGTATCCCAGAAGGACTAGTCATTCAAAGAGCCTTCTCTGGACGAGCCATGTCTAGCAATGTTGCTGAGTATAATTTTTCATCGATCTCCAGTTAGCCAAACAGCTGACTATCTTGTAGTATACGGAGACTCTAAACTGATTGTCAACCAGGTTAGAGGTACGTATGAGGTTCGATATCAAGATCTAATCCCTTATCAAAAAGCAGCTATTAAACTGGCTATGTCATTCAAAGGTTTCATTATTGAGTATGTACGTCGAGCATGCAATACAAAAGCTGATGCTCGCTAATCTAGCAGCAGTGTTAGTTGTTCCTGTGAAAAGGCAACAGTTAATCGTCATCACTAATCGAAAATTATTCTGTGTCGAGAATAATTCGAGTATTGAATTCAGCATTGCAGTCGAGATTGGCACTACTAGGGAGGACTAGAGACTTCCTTCATACTTCGCGGTACACCAAAGATCCTAAAGAGGATACGACCATCCATCGTCGATCACTCCGACTCTATTACAATCATTCGTCCAAGATGCTTTATCGTCGATCTTTCGATGGTATGCTTCTTTGTTGTCTTTTGGGTGAGGAGGCAAAACAGATATTACGTGAAGCTCACGATGGTGTCTGCGATGCACTATAGAAGCATGAAAAATGCAGCATCGACAGGCGTAGGCGGGTACTCTATTACCCCCTACTTTACACAGGTATAGGCGATCAGACGCACATACCAGCCAAAGACGGAGACATTCTGAAGTTCAAAAAGACTCATTCTATTAATCATGGCTACAAGGGTCTATCACAGACTTGTCACAATTCATAAGAAAGAAACTTCCTAAATCTACTTACAGGGATCAATTGCAAAGTCTTTGCTACATAAGTGAGAATAGAAACTCCTATAGATCCACGAGAAGGTTCGTTTTCACCGGGCAGCCTCCGTGTGTGATCATCATGGGCAAAAAGACTAGAGGAGATGTATACAGTCTCCATCAAAGTCTTCTCTCCGCTGAATCATAACATCGTCAGAGCAAATCATTTTGTCGCCGAGAGAAGCTGGGACTCTAATATATACAAAGCAGTGGAAGACCTAGACCACAGCACGACGAAGCCCCGCATCCCTCAATATGGTGAGCACGGCCGGCTGCTCATCGAATAGCAACCAATCCTAACCCGTAGTCAGGACCTTGAAGACCTCCAAGGCGTTGCTGAGGTTCGAACTCCTCATGAGAAACGTTCCAACACGTTCCAAGGCTCACATTGAACGAAGAATCCTCAACCAAAAGCCGACTTATACAAGGCCAGCGACCGTCTAAGCTAAGTCTGGATCAAATAAGGTTGTGAAGGGTGCCAAGAAGAAGATGTGACTTTTTAGAAGAAACTCCCCCTTTATACAGGGCGGGAGTGGTCCAAACAGGCCACAAGACGACGGTCAAAATTCTTACATTAATGGGATGAACCTAGGACTAGCACGATGAACCTCATTAAATAAAGTTTATTCGTCTAAGTCCTAGACTATCCTAGGACCCCTTGAAATTTCTAATTAACGATGGCAATTAAGAGAGATCATTCATTAAGGAGCGGTCATTCATTTCTCTTTAAAAGAGACTTCAAAGCTAATACCTTCAATCCAGAGGTGCAGCTACATTACTGCGCCAACCTTAGGCGCAGACTGGTGATGTTTTTACACCACCTCAACTCCAATGGCGCAGCACTCTACTCCGATCAGGACCGTTCAACGGCCCCTTTTTCTCACAAAGATTTGGGAAAACCATTTTCCTCCAGCACAAGCCCGACTACTACTCTAAAGCACAGTAAAATGGTCTATTGAAGGCGTAGCCTACTCGTCGCCCTAAAGCACAGTAACTTTACCCAAACACAACCTGCTCGTTACCCTTAAAAGTACAGAGGCCCCGTTGTCTTCGAAACATAGTCCACTTGTCGCCCTACAGCACAGAGGTTTTATCGTCTCCAGAAGCACAGTCTACTCGTCACCCCATAAGTGCAGCCAGCCTTGTCTGAAGCACAGACGGCATGGTCCTACCCAATCGGTTTGCTTAAACCGTCTCTCTCAAGATAGGATTGGGATTGATCAAGTTGATAAATGCAGATTGATTTAAATCTCGGACGAAGAGTACACAGAATCCAAATATGAGATAAAATCCCAATATTTGCTCGGCTACATCCGAACAAGCAAATAGGCACGCACCACGTGTCACCTCCTTCGGTTATTTTGATAATCACCAGAGATCTCATTTGAGGGGAATCTCAGCACTCGCCACGTGTCAGCACCACAGAAGCCTGCACCGTGCAAGGATGACAAATTCCTTCATATCTCGAAACCCTAATGCACATCGCATATGCCCCATTCCCCGATAAATAGGAGAGATTTTCCCCTAACAACAGGAAATACAAGAAGAAGAAGATCCACAGAATTATTAAAATCTTCAATTTCGGCGTCCTCCTGATCGACAACCCTAGAGTTCCATCGAAGGCACCAGAAAGTCAGAGCAAGTCTCATATCATCATCGGATCGTCAACGTGTAAAGGAGCCGCTACAGTGCTCAATCTCCACCGTCACATTTTTTCAGAAACTTTGTACTTAGATTTCTTCGCATAAGAATCGATTGTACTCTTTTTTACGTTCATAATACAAAATTTCGTTCAACCTTTTGTCATATCGAACAAGATGGAACCTCTGCTGAGAACTACCTTCTTCTCAACAGAAGGTGGTGACACAATTTGATTATGACTTGCTGGAATCCTCTCAGAAGATATTGGTCGTACGCTTCGACCGTAAGCTTTTGAAGATCTCCTTTCTGAAGAGAAGTTGAGCCCTTCGAAGCGTTTGTAAAACGAAGAAGACTCGACGGGCCTGGGTGCCTAAGACGACTACAACGAGCACAATAGAGGTGACTGCATCTCAGACCCCCCCGTCGATGAAGCCCCGAAGATCCCTTCGACCGCTGATGCTAGGCCACCTTTCTCTTATCCTATT
>JANAVB010022311.1:0-16323 GCA_029216955.1 Iris pallida | reverse complement strand
GGAATAAGAGATCCTTGGCATACTTTGGCACATGGACTAATTTCCATTAACTTGATCAACAAGACTAAAGCTATTGGAACTATCATGATGCTCACAATTCCGATTGTTGAAGAGTTGACTGAAATAGGAATTGATGGCTGCAAACATCGGATGCATCTCCTTGAAATCTCTCTTGACCAACAACAAGAGAATTCACCTCCTTCTCCAGTCGGTCTAGCCTTTGAGCCATCAATGAGCATGTAACTTTTGGCTCTTATACCAATAATTCGTAATAGTATCAAGGGGCGGATTCGCTTCGAGGGGAACCCACAAACACCTCCATTTGTAGTTCGCTTGAAGGGGAACCGATGCCCCCATTAGTAAAGACAAAGCATTATCATAATATTATTCCCTTTAAAATTGATAAGTAAATATACAATACAACCCTCTCACAACATGACTCCTACATTAGGTCCTACTGCCACGTCCTGATTTTGCCGAATCAATAAATCATCAATGGGTGTGATATAGTTGTTTTTGTAGAAATTTGTAGTGAATAAAACAGAGAAATTGAATAACAACATAATACAGAAGAAATAACTCTTTATTGATAATTTATAACAGAAACATAGACTCTCAAACAGTCAAGTAATACTTACAATTTTGAAACAACAAAATGTGATACATCGTTCCATACATCATATCACTTTACTAAAAATAAAGTAAAAAAATAACTTCAGAGGAAGTATTAAAAAAAGGGAATTGAAAGCTTCAAAATATAACAAAGCTTCTGTAGAGTAAGCTCCTGCAAAGTTGGATGAGCTTTTAGGGCATCTATACGTCTCCTTGATTCCCAGCACATATGGAGACTTGGGTCAATACATTGGAAAATGCACTGGTGAGCGGCATTAACCCGACTCACCAAAATCAACACAGTAATCATGTGAAAGCATACAGGACTATTGTTAATTTTTCTATATTTCCTTAGGTCAATTAACAATTCATAAGACAAAAATGTAAAAACATAAGGGTTAATTACACTAACCCCCTATGTTTTATGAGTATTACAGGAACTATCCCTATTCCGAAAATAATTACACAGACTACCCCTCCTTTATAAATTTTATTAACCATAGGGGTGGTTAGTGTTATTAGTTTATAGAAAATAGAAACTACGGGGGTGTCCGTGTAATTAGTTTTAAAACATGGGTGGTTCGTGTAATAAGTGTAAAACATAGGGGTAGTTAATACAATTAACCCAAAACTATCACTAAGCAGTAATCCTTACCCACTACCGATTGGTCTTTCCTGCAAACAAGGATTAGCATAGTCTTTCCTACATAAAACATAATTAGCGATGCAGCTTGTCTATATGAAGCTTATTGGTCAACACACCATCTTGGATTATTCAGGTGATTACGACGTCTCCCTCGGTGCAGGTAGCTAGCCTCACTAGAGGTCCCACAATCCATGTGCCTTATACCTTAGCATTAATTATCCATGTTCCTCCTAGGCCGTATCGGTTATGTGGCTGCGGATACCGTTAGAGAAAATGGAACATTGTGCACAAGTTGTCAATGACCATGCATGCATATGAAACTTAGATATTAAAATATAATAAACATGATAACAACTATCCAACATATTCCCATATACATTCCTCGAGCCATTGTTCGAAATTTCATACTACATATTCCAAACATTTTTTCCACATTTCTATTTCTATTTAACAACGGTACCACAACCTATATTCTATATGACAAGCAAACAATATTATAATTACTCTATTTTATCTCGATTCTTTTGTTAAGATATCATTGATCGAAGAACACGATAAGGAAATAAAAAGATTCTTTTGTTAAGATGTTGAGATAAAGAAAAAAAGGATCAAAGTCACTCATTTTTGGAGAATTTCCGAGAGAAAGAGAACTCCTACGCTTCAATCAAGCCTCACCTACGTGTTCAACTGCATTTACACTAGCAAAGGTTCAGTACTCTTCTCTCTTTATCTAAGAATTCAATATGAATGCGGAAATCGATGAAGGCAAGCAATGAAATCCATCAAAACATCAACGAAAATGAATTCACAAAACCAACAACGAAAGCATTTAGCGAAAACGAACATAGAAAAGGTTTAAGGAAGAGACTCTTATATAGAATTCTTCTTCAAGACATGATTCATTGCATTTATGACTCAATTCTAAAGAAGTCAATTCATAGATAAGAAGGATCTCAATTGACTTTGTTCCGATCAATTAATACCGACATAATTTTTCACACAGTGCCCCCGGCTAGGAGCAGGACACTACACACACTAATCCACTTACTCATACCCCTACAAGTAAGCAACTCAACACAAGACTAATTCAACGTATCTAATAACTAGTTAGGCAGATAACAGTGCTACTGACACTTCGTTTCTTCTTTTTTGGCTTAGGCCTGGGCTAGAACCCTGGAACTCCCAAATAACCCTCAGCAACCCAAGCTCTGGGCAACCCCGGTAACTAATTTATCTCATAGCAACTTCATACACTCACAAATAACAAAAAAGTAAAACACTAACCAAGTTCATCATTAAAAAAAATCTTAGATAGGAAGTAGGAACGAACTTTTAATGATAAATAAAACTTGGCAACTGCTGTAAACCACCTAGCTTTGTCAAAAGCTGATGTTTGGAATGTTGAGTACCTAATAAGCTGATAACGACAAAAACTCAGGATCGATAACTAATACCTATTTTAGTTGATAAAGACAAACTTAAAGAGTCAGGATCCAAAAAAAGAAAATATTGATGTATTAAATATCAACTAGTCAATGTTATAGTTTTCGCTAGGCGGAATCGGTGCGCTGAGGACCCGACTAGCGCCTAGGCGCCGATTATTATTATTTTTTTCACATGTATATATATATACAAATAGTACATATGTAACATATTAACACACAAGCTTGTGAGCACTTATGGCTAGCAGAGTTGTGCTTATGTTTGTGATTTATGGGGGTTGGACGGTTAAGAATTCGAATCCTAAGGGGGGGGTGGTTCATTTTCTTTTCAGTTTTTTTTTTACTTACAACACAAAATAAAAGGGGAGGAGAGGGGAGAGAGTCTTCAGTAGCAGCAGCTCCCCTCCCCTCCCCTCAGCAGCAGCAGCAGCCACCACCACCAGCGGTCAGCGATGGCGGCGGCGGGTAATTTTTTTTCAAATATGATTTTTTTTTGGATTTTTTTGAAAAATTTTCAAAAAAATGGGCCGAATAGCCCGCCTAGGGCCGAAATCCGCCTAGGACCGCCACCTAGGGGATTTTCGGTGCGGCCTAGGCGGCCGCCTAGGCCGAAATTGCGCCTAGGCCGAAATTTAGAACACTGCAACTAGTTTGTTGGAAGAGTCTTATATGCCGCCTAGGCCGAAATTTAAAACACTGCAATTAGTTTGTTGGAAGTGTCTTATATAGCGATTGCTTATTTCCATGGTGAACACTGTCCAAATTATGGCTTAGAGATGTAGGTATTGGTTGCAAACCCAGAATGTCGATTTGAGTTTGCAGTTTGTTTGAAACTGGATGATAGATCTATGTAGCTCAAGAAATGGGCATCAGAAAGAACAGAACTGGAAAAGGGAAAATGAGAATATGGAAGTATCATTTCATGAATCTTGTTCACCAATTATTATACTCTGCAGGAGTCTCTACTATGAAGTCCAAAGACACCAAACTACTGTTCCACTCTCAAGCAAGTATCAAGCACAAATGTCGTGTCATGGATCATGTGCAACAATTAGTTTTATCATTTTCATGAATCCTGTGCACCAATTAGTATATGCTACAAGTATCTACTATGAAATCCAAATACTTCAATACACCATCGCTAACAATCCACATGCTAAGAAAGTAACATCGATGTACAAACGAGACTTAAGCACCCATATAGAAGTTTATCAGATCCCAAGCTCCTGTCCACTTTGGGATTACTGGGGATTCACACAATCACCGATATTTATAACTTTTCTCCTCCTTAATATTATTTGAATTATGCCAAGAATACTTCACATAATTTCCCCTTGAACTTTTGGTATCCTACTTTTGGTGTACAAGAACCAAAGACATTGATAACGTCTTCTGCATTAAGTACATATACTTCAAAGGACTAACGGATATTCGTGAACATTAATATCCTACTACTTTCAAAATTACATACCAGAAACATCCCTAACGTTTATAATTTAAATTGTATGCAAAACATATTGGAGGCTTATCTAATACTTGTTAGTCTTCTATGACCTTGTTACTCAGATGAATAAGATGGAAATGTATAATAAGGAACAACATACATTATGACTTAAAAATTGAAGTTTTTGTATAACAGAATGACACTCAAATAAATTGTATATGCTGTACCACGGTTGGATAAGTATCCTCCTTTCTAAAAATTGATTTTTATCACCTTGTACATATCATACTATACCTCTACCCCATGTGTAGATTTCATGATTCAGTCTCCTCTTAAAAAGCATCATATTCTATGATCTCATATTATTCTCATACAACCTTTCTTTCTATATTTCATGCACAAGTATCCTAACCAGTTTCTGTGATTCTTCTTTTATAGTATACCTATATTTCATTTCATGTTTCCATTCCCTCTGTTGCTCGGACACAGGAACGGTGTATGTATCCGTATCGTGTCCGTACATATCGGTGTCCCTATTTGTGGGACATAAGGGACTACATATGTACAACAAGAACAACAACAAAGTCTTTATCCAGTATCCACAATTTTGGGGTCCGCTATGGGCTGCATGTGTACCTACCTGAAAATTTATATATCTTGTATCTGTGTCATAGTTTGCAGTATCGGCCAATAGCGCTGCAGTTTGGCATGTCCCGATCCGATATTGATACCGACCGATAGTGACATTGGGCGTCTCTTTTTTAATCAAGTCGGCAAAAAAAAAATTGTACGGAAAAGGCCAATCAACAAGGATGTAAAAGCATGTAAAAGAAAAAGATTATCTATCGCAGGTAAGCCAATCGGCAATGGTGACTACTATTTCATTCCATTTCAAAACTACTAACAAACAACACATGAAATACTTAAAATTATACCTAAATGTATAAAATAATTTTTCTAAAATTTTAGTAATTTATTAATAATATTTTCTTTCCGATACCAAAAAAAATTCGATACCCCGATTCGAAATTGCCGATAGTGCCAATCCTCATACTCATAGGAAGGGTCCGATACCAATACTACGAACCTTGATCTGTGTCAATATTCGTACTTGTACAACATAGCCCTCTCCTAGTCCTCGTGTCCATCAACTATGTCCCTTTTCCTTATATCCAAAGTAGCCAATACAACCCAAGTTATTGCAACAGAAGTCATTCATTTGCATGACCATTTACATTTAGAAGCCTCGCCACACATAGTAGCTATGTTGTGAAAAGCGCGCTTAAGCGGAGCTTAAGCGAGATTTAGAATTTAGGGCGCCTCGCTTAATGAATTTTTGCCCCAGAAAAGCGATCAGCGCTTAAGCGCGCTTAGGTGTCGCTTAGTAGCGCCTCGCCTCGCCTTAGGCACCTCGCTTAACGATTTTTGATTTTTTTTTTTAATTTTTGATTTTATTTTTGATTTTTTTGATTTTTTGATTTTTTTAGTAAACTAAACGAATCTTTTGTTATTTACATAGTTGGATAGTTGGAAAACTTTAAGTAGGAACTTTAGAGAACTTTTATGTTTGATAATATTTTGATGACTATGTAGTATGTATGCATTGTGTGGCTTGTAGTTTGCATTTTGATTCTAGTATTTATATTGTTACTTTACTTGATTGATAATTGGTATTTTATTCATGCATATACTAGTAGGATTGTATGAAAAAATATTAAAATTTATGTGTATATACTATATAGAGTATTTTACATGTATGAGCAAAAAAAAAAGTGAGGCGCTAACTAAGCGCCGCTTAAGCCCCACTAAGCGAGGCGACAGCCTCGTCGCCTCGCCTCGCCTCACGCTTAATACAACATAGCATAGTAGCTCTTCTAAAGTTGAGGAAGCCAAGAGGTAGCCCTAGCATCTGCCGCCATTGGAAAAAGATCAAATAACTGCAGCCACTTATGGCTGAGTTTGTTGCTACTTAACCATCTTCAGATTGCATTGCATTTGATGTTCGTAAAAGGTTGAACGGGTTAAAGATCTATCTATGTTGCATGGACGGGAAAATGGTATCCGTATCATGTCCGTACCCGTATCCGTGTAGGTAGTCATGCAACATAGAGGATTTATATTTAGCTATTTGAAAAGGTCTGTACCCCACATATATGTATCGTGTCCGTACCCGTATATGTGTTTAAACTCTCCCCCTTAAAATAAAGGAAACACCACAATTGTGGTGGAGGTGGCAACAAGCACTCGACAACAACAAAATTATCTTTGTCATTCTCTTCCTCCTTTCCTTCCCCCTTATCGTATTTCACCTCCACAACCCACCTAGGCAAGCTAACTGCTAAACAACCAAAGCAACACATCTCGAGAATCACCTTGTACGACATTGGCTAATTCTGCTCCCAAGGACTAGCTCATTTATCTGCCCTCCTATATGCCTACAAAACCTAGCATCTTTGACATTAGAACCAGTTCCTGTTGCGACTCAAATGATTCTGGGAGGCATCATTACTCAGTTGTCATTGTGCTGAGGTGTTATGTGTAACAGTGTCACACATCATTTACGAATGATGTTCTAACCAAACACAATTTCCCATTTACTAGTGCAACATTTTGGTGTTAATGCAATTTTCAAGTACTGAGGAACATCCTAACATGATTACAATAAGAACACATCATAAAGAACATAAATTTCATGCTGCTGATCTACAACCTAAACTAACCGTCCTATATGCTTGGTACTGGCAGTTCAAACCTAAAAGTGAACCTCTCATTTATCCTAGACTTGGCAGCTGACAATTTAGCATGGAGCTAGTAAAAAAGATATATACATTGAAACAAAAAAAGAAAAAAGAAAATCAGTTATTGGCCTGTAATATGACTAGAATTGAAGCCCTCAAATATAAAGCCCTTTTTAGAATCTTAACACACAAAAACCCAATAATGGAAAAAGTTCGAGATATATAAATCAATGACGCATACCTTCTTCCGATAGCTGGTTGACTATACAAGGATTACATAGAATGAAGATTACATAGGAGGCTTGCTAGCCTAGCCAATTGTGGATAAAAGAGAAATAAAATACAAAAGAACTAAAGTATAAGCTATAGAAGAATATGATTAAGGCTCTAATGCTATACATAACAATGTCTTAGAGAGCTTTAGTTCCAAAGTATCTAAATGTAGATTGGAGCAAGAAATAAATCCTCAATAATATACACTAAGAAGTTTATTAAACCTGACCAAAGAAAAAATAATGGGCAGACTAGTAGATGGTATGTGACAAATTATTCAAACACTCTTATTTATGGAGAATCAGAAATAAAGTGGCAGGAAAGAAAGGGTTTTACTAAAGAGAAAGTAAGCATTGCTACTTTACAATAATAGAGTAAAATTTAAAGATATTAACCGAAGATTGTTTAGGCCTACCATAGTTCTACTAGCTCCATTAATAAGATCCTATAGCTTCTCCTAACCAGTGAATATTAATTAATAACATTCATCCTTTACCACTATGTCAAGCGTTCAATATTTCTAACCTAGGATCTTCAGTTTCCTTCCCGCACCCAAACCTTTTTGTTAGTTCATGCTACATCATCAGAAAATAATGCACTAAAGTAAAAAAAAAAAGGCATATAAATCAATCTAGTAGACTGTAGGAGCACTACTGGACACTGCAAAAGAGAATAAACAAGAAAAGAATGAGGACCATAAGCCCCCAGGAACGAAATTATAAAAGAATAAATCGCTATATTGATGAAAAACCACGTCAATGAAATAAATGAATATGAAGGATACCGAAAGTTTGTTTAATGGAGCAAGACAAGAGTCATAAAGTTTTTGAATGATTTATGATATTGGTTCATGGTAGGAAGAAATATTGTAAATATGCTAATACATATTTTTACTTTAAAAAAGAGAGTTCAAACCAAGAGACTCGTTATTTACAACTACGAAGGTTACAAATTACCTCCTATTGCTTAATTGAAATTTGAGCACTTGAAAATTCACATAAAGTTCCCAATTGCTAGTTAGATATTGATAACTCAATTTGGTTCATGTGAGACCATGGTAGTCAAAGGCGCGTCTCGGACACGCCTAAGGCACGCCACGCAGAAAGACGCAATAGTTGTGCCTCGCACCTCACTAGACGAGGCGCCTTTCTCAGGGGCATACCCAGGACGGGCCTTTCAGCAAGGCGCAACCATGAAAATACGCGCCTTATGAATTTTTTTATCTAATATATAAAAAACTTTTGAGGCGAAATAAGTAACTCATACCTCATACAAGTAGGAGGGACCACGATTGTCAAAACTGGTTACAATTGAACTAGAAAAACTAAAATATACTAAAAACGTAGTAGAGAGAATACAAATTCTTATTATTTCTGTTAACTGCTACTGCTATTACTGCTCTGCTAGTTCACTTGGTTATATTTAACAAGTTTTGTTGGTTTTAATATGTTATTTGGTTTTATTTCTTATATTACTAATTTATTTATTTATTTATTTATTTTTGTGTCTTGCTTCGCTAAAACGCGTCTTAAGTGCGCCTTGTAGCTCGGTGATATGGACACTTTGCACCTCAAGTGCGCCTTTGACTATCCTGTGTGAAACCTTTTGATGAGAGAGCATCCATAGACTCGAACTCGAGTCTGATTCGTAGATCGGACTGATATTATTTTTTAGACTTTTGTTTGTTAGGATTAACCTAAATAATGGAAACTTTATTTGCTTGAGTTGGTTAGAGATTTGAGTTTCTTATGGGTAAGTAATTAGATATATGTTTCATCTTCCGATTGTTTGGTAGTCTATAAATAGTTTGTTAATTCAAAATAATTCATTGAAGAATAAAATGTGAAATCTAGTTTTGAATTTGAATAGTGTGATACCGAAACCCTTGAGTAGATCTATGACTATCTTATCTTCTTGTTTCTAGAACGCCATCCAAAATCGGGTAATATTTATTCATTTCAAGTCAATTGTTATCTTTTTGCATTTATCTTACAATTAGTTTGTGATAAATTGATAATAGTTGATTGTTTACAAATTCCGTGTCCAATTTGCCCTAAATTTCATAATTCACTTGCGTAACCTATTTCCTTTGGGCCTTTGTCCCCCGTCACCTTTCTCCTGTAGGTATTTGGGCGCAGAAACACTACTTCAACATTTAACCCTCTCCTACACTACACGCATGAAGGCTAGGACTTGCAATTGAGCATCTACAATTCCTATTGTAAACTAACTGATGATATGCAACATTTTTTCCCCTAAAAAATTGTTTCCTTTGACGATCAAAGTAGCACGGCATTCCAAAACTCGATGGTGTGTCCATTGCCCATCTTGTTGGACACAACAAACACTCTAGGACACACCAAAATTGGTGCCGCCTACATGACACCAAGTTATGTATCATGTCGTGTCGTGTGTCCGCTCAACATAGATGGGAAATTCAATTTTCAGCCATGCACAATTCATCAATGTTGAGTATTGGTTATGTGTTACGTTATTTAGTGTCACATCGGGTAGAGAATAAAGAGGCTAGTCCTCTCCTATATATATATGTAATCACTCTCTATTAATAAATCATCTAATTATTCCATTCTACATGGTATTAAAGCCATACCATTAAAAAAAATACCCCCTCCTCCAGAGCAGCCCCCCCCTCTCCCCTTATTGTTCCCCCAACCCCTCCCCCCCTCTCGCCCTTGCGGCAGCCCTCCTGGCCCCGCCCCTGACCGAGCTACAGCAACCCCCCCCCCCCCCATGAGCGGCGAACCACCCCTCATGTTCCAAACCCTAACCCTCATTCCATACCAGCCGCTATCCAAACCCTAGCTCTGTAAAAAAACGTCGGTGTTGAGATCTACAAAGGGTAAACTATGGTTGTTTGCTTGAACCTCTGGAGCTCGACACCGACATCGGGAGTTAACAAAGAGCGAACAAGTTGCTTGTTTGCGTGAATTTTGTCCCTGGTTCGGTATCCACAACAAGATCCAACAGAGAGCTACCTGAGTTGTGTGAATCGATGTACTGGTTTGTATGATCCACATTTGACTCCCTGCCAACATTGCGCAAGCCAATTCTGGCAACGTCGATTGTGCATGGACGATCATCGACAGTCAAATCAAGTAGCCGAAGATAACGAACACTGAGGCAAATAGCGGTGCTGCTAACCCCAGTACCGGAAACACAAAGGTAGGAACACTGATTACTGGTACATTGGTATCTTTAATTCGACTGGTCGATTGAAGGCTGGATGGTCCAGACAATTACTCTACATGGCGTAAGACGCTTCGAGGAATGCGGTTGTCCAAACATCTGACTGACAACCCTCCGAAGGAGACTAATCCCATCTATGAGCAGTGGGAGGTGGATAATAGTCGACTGTTCAGACAGTTGATGATTCGATGGAACTGTTAATTATATTAATAATATTAGTAGTGGACTTTAGTCCCACGTTGCTTAGAACAAAAGTGAGAGGGGTTAGCCTCTCCTATATATATGTAG
Organism: Iris pallida; assembly: GCA_029216955.1. NCBI lineage: Eukaryota > Viridiplantae > Streptophyta > Magnoliopsida > Asparagales > Iridaceae > Iris > Iris pallida. The sequence goes on along the minus strand of JANAVB010022311.1, from coordinate 5,673 downwards.
CTCTCCTTCATTAATAAAATTCATCCCATTATTCTACTCTACATGGTATCAGAGCCATAACACATTCACACCTCTCTCTCTCTCTCTCTCTCTCTCTCTCCACACCTCTCTCTGTCTACATAAAGAAAAACCCTAACCCTAACCCATACCCACACCCCGCCAATATTGCCCCCTACCCCCACCCCCTATTGCTGCTGCTGCAAGCGCCCCCTGCTGAGGGTAAACAACATTAACTTTCCAACATTAACTTTTTGGGATTCACAGAGGGTAAACAACAAGTTTGTTTGCAGGAACCTCTACCCTAAACATTGACTTGGGATACTCAGAGGGTAAACATCATCGGTGTTGTTTGCTGGAATCTCTAACTTCCAACGTTGGTGTCAGGAATTTAACGAAGGGCATACAAGGTGTTTGTTTTGCGTAAATCTTTGTTTCTTTCCTTACTTGATCTTCATATCAGGATCTAACAGAGGATAACTTGGGTTGCATCTCTGTCCTGGCTTGTGTGATTCACTTTCACCTCTACTTCCTATGCACGTGCCGGTTATGGCCACACTACTAACGCATTTGTAGAGTTGAAGTGATTATCAAGTTCAAAAGATCAAATCGACGGTCAAATCGAAAATATTGCGAGATGCCTAGCACTGGGGAGAATAGCAATGCTACAGACACTAGTGTCGGAAACGCAATAGCGGGATCAACGGGCACTGGCGTAACGATTTTCTCGATTCGACTTGTCGATCGATGGGTAGACGGACCAGAAGGCTACTCGACTTGGCGAAAGAAGGTCGAGAAGACGCTTCAAGGGATGAGGTTGTCCAAACATTTGACTGACAACCCCTAGCAAAGACTGATCCTATCTTTCAGCAATGAGAGACAGATGATAGTCGACTGTTTACACAGTTGATGAACTCTATGAAATCATCGGTGGAAGACATGGTTCAGAATACGAACTCCGTTAAGGAATTATGGGAGGTCCTAGCAACGGCATTTGATGGCAAACACAATTTGTCTCATATCTACGAATCGATCGTTAGCATATACAGAGCTAATCAGGAAGAAAAATCTCATAAGGATCACTTCAGGACCTTTAAAGCTATGACTGATGAGGTTGATCGTACATTGTCCCTTACAACAAATATCAATAAAGCTAGGGCTCAACATGAGCAGCTTCATGTTATGGCATATCTTGCCTCTCTGCGTCTGATGCGGACTCTGTTTGCTCTCAGATCATTGTTGGATCTGACGTTCCATTTTTAATAGCACATTATCGTGTCCTCCGAGCAGCAAAGTCGTAGAGACCACTCCGGGTGATGCTATGTTGATCGCTCTACTCTTGGTGCTCATACAGGCATTCATGGTGGTCTGGTGGACGAATACTGGTCGTGATGGGGGCCGTGGTAATGGTGGTCGCAATGGAGGACGACCACGCACATGCTTTAATTGTGGTCACTTGGCCATTTCTACTGGCAATGCACTAAAGCACCTGCCGCTAATATTACAATTGATGCCCCTGATGATGGTGTCCGATCTGTTCAGATGACTTCAGAGTCGTATACATACTTCCTTGATTTCAAGCTCAACGTCGTGGTGAAGCTTCCACGTCTGGATCCATAGTCGGATACTCAGCAGCATGCTTAGTAAAGCCAAAACAGTAGATACTTGACTTTGGTGCGTCTGCTCACATGACCGGTAACGCAGGTATGATATGTAACTATGTCCATGTCGGTCGTGTTTCTGGCATTACTATTCACAATGGAGGTTCCCTGATAGTCCGAGGACATGGAAGTGCCAGCCTTTCTTCCGGACTGTCGCTCAATTCTGTATTCTTACACCTGGGAACCGTTCAGTTTAATTTAATTGTCAAATTACTCGTGAACTACATTGCTCGGTAACATTTTTCGCTGATGGTTGTGTCTTTCAAAATCTAAAGACTGGAAAGACGATTGGTAAGGGCATGTGCTGAGGCTTGTACTTGTTTGACGTACCTTCTTCGGTTGTCTGTACCGACGTGAAACTCAATCCTTTCGAGTTATATTGTCAATTAGGCTATCCATCTATCCAAGCTTTCCAGAAAATGTACCCATCTTTAAATATTCATACTTCCTTTAATTGCACGTAATGTCATTTCGCAAACATCATCGGGTTCCCTATCCGGTGAGTCATAATAAAATTGCTTATGCTCCTTTTGAGTTGGTGCATTCTGATATTTGGAAACATTGTCCGGTGGAATCAATTACATTCGTTGATGACTACTCTCGTGTCACGTTGTTTATCTGATGAAAAATTGCTCTAAATTACTTAACATTGATGCAATTTTTATGTTAAATCAAAACACAATTTGGTGTTCCATTAAAAAATTTCGAAGTGACAATGGTCGTGAGTATTTATCCCGTGAGCTCGATACTCATCTGGCATGCAATGGCATCATCTACCAAACTTTATATCCTTACACACCACAACAGAATGGTATGCCCAAGCACAAGAATCGCCATCTCTTGGAAACAACGTGTGCTCTTATGTTTCAAACACGTACTTCCAAGAGATTTTGGTCGGATGCGGTTCTTACCGCTTGTTATCTTATTAATCGTATGTCATTGTCAGTTTTCAATGATAATACTCCCTTTTCTAGGCTATATATCGGACGAGAGCCGTTTTCTCTCTCTCAGAACTTTTGGTTGCTTATGCTATGTTCGAGATACCCGACCGACTCTTTCTAAATTAGATCGTAAGGCAATACAATGTATTTTCTTTGGATATCCTAAAGATCAGAAAGGATATCGATATTTTTTCTGTCTTGAAGAGGTATTTTTCACTCGAAATGTTATTTTTGTTGAAATCGAATTTCCTTCACTTCCACAAACAACGGATTCGGTTTCCCAAGTTTATTCGAAGAGGATTTCTTGATATTTCCTGCTAAACACAACAGTCCCCCATACGGATGCCCTCCCTACCGAGCCAGTCACCCGGTCCGATGGTTCGCAGACACCGATTCAGTCAGTGCCGACGCTACCCGCACAAACATAGCCAATGATGCCTACAAGTCATCCTCCTTTGGCTCCATAGATTCGCCTCCGCCTATTCCACCAGCAGCTCTACTGTTCTGCTAGGAGCTCGCCTATTCTGCCATCAGCTCGCCCTCGTCGTGCCTGTCATGATCATCCCTTGTATGTTGACAACTACAAAGGACTTACCAGCCACACTTGGTCTCTGGTGGCTACTATTGACGGAATTCAGATTCCCAAAACCACTGAGGGTCTCCAACATCCCGGTTGGCGTGCTGCTATGAACGAGGACATACAAGCTCTCGGAAGAACCATACTAGGGACTTAGTCGATTTACCTCCCGGTAAACAGGCATAGGTTGCAAATAGGTGTTCACTATCAAGGTGAAACCGGATGACACTCTTGATTACCTAAAGGCTCGTCTGGTAGCTAAAGGATATTCTCAGATTTATGGTAAGATTAGTTCGAGACCTTCTCTTCGTTGTCAAAATGACATCTGTTCGTGTCCTTTTGGCCTTAGCTGTTCGTTATGACTGTCGTTGCTTCAGCTGGATATCAAAAATGCTTCCTCTACGGGGATCTTGATGAAGAAGTATATGTGCTGCAACCTCCGGGTTCGTTGCAAGGGAGGTAAAGTGTGTCATTTGCGGAAGGCCCTCATGGTCTAAAACATTCACCTCGTGTGTGGTTTGGTCGATTTACACATGTTACTCATTTGGCATGTTTCAATCAAAGAAAGATCATTCGGTATTCTACCGACAGACATCAGCTGGAAGGATAATACTTGGTGTCTATGTTAATGATATTGTAATCACGGGAGACGACAGCCAAGGTATTGCAGGCCTCAAGAAGTTTCTGGAAGAATAATTTCAAACCAAAGATATGGATTATTGAACTATTCTTGGCATTGAGGTCACACGGAGTAAGCATGACACTGTAATGTCTCAAAGGAAGTATATGTTGTACATATTGAATGATGTTGGAATGATACAAGCCAAGGGAGCAACCCACCTATGGATCAGCAGTAGCTAAGTTATTCCAGACGAGAGGGTCCTGATGACCAATCCGGATCAGTATCGACGAGTAGTTGGAAAACTCAACTACTTGGCGGTCATGACTCGTCCGGACATCTCTTTCGTAGTTAGTATTGCAAGTAGATTTATGGCTTCTCAAGAGTTCCACACTGGCAGGCAGTTCTCAGAATTCTGTGCTATCTAGTCAAGAATCCAGAAAAAGGAATTTGAATGGAGAATCATGGACACTCACGTTGAGTGTTTTACTGATGCTGACTGGGGTGCAAGCCTGACAAACAGATGGTTACATCTGGCTGCTCTGTATTTATTGCGGAAACTTGATATCTTGGAAGAGCAAGCAGCAGACTGTGATAGCAAGATCAAGTTCAGAAGCAGAGTATCGAGTCATTGCTCATGGCACAACAGAGGTGGTATATATGAAGCATCTGCTACAGGAATTGGGAGAAGAAACAGGATCGAGCACAGCAAATATGTGGTATGATAATCAGTCTGCTATCCATATTGCTACCAATCCTGTATTTCATAAAGGACAAAGCATATTGAAATCGACATTCATTTCGTCCGATGAGTATACAAAGGGCATGATAAAATTTTACCATGTGAGGGCCGGTGATCAGATAGCGATATCTTTACGAAGCCTCTTTCAGGTCCTCGGGTTCAATTTCTATGTAACAAGCTGGACATAATTGACATCTATACTCCAGCTTAAGAGAAGGTGTTAAGTATATTAATAATATTAGTAGTAGACTTTAGTCCCATATTGCATAGAACAAAAGTGAGTAGGGTTAGCCTCTCCTATATATATGTAGCTCTCATTCATTAAAAATTCATCCCATTATTCTACTCTACAGAGCCATCATTGAGGACACGATTCAGAAATGAATTCGGTAAAGGAGTTATGGGATGTCCTAGCGACTGTGTTTGATGGAAAACGTGATTTGTCTCGTATCTATGACGATTGTTATACCGAGTGATCAGGGAGACAAATACGTAAGGACACTTCTGGGCCTTTAAGGCTAACTATGAAGTTGATCGTGTGTTACCTCTAACAACGGATATCAATGAGACGAAAACTCAACGTCAGCAACTTTATGTCATGGCGTATCTTGCATCTCTCCGTCTGATGCGAACTTTGCACGACCTTAAATTATTACTGGGGCCAAGGTTCCGTCTTTAGTGGAAGCCCACTTATCCTACGAGCAGCGAAGGTCATTGAAAGTACTGTGGGTGATGCCCCTGCTGATCGGTCTGCCCTGGATGCTGCTCGTGGTAGCTTCCATAGCGGTCGTGGTGGCAGAAATGATGGCCGGAATGCCGACCGTGACAATGGACGGGGCAATGGCAATCGTGATAGAGGAAGACCGTGCACATGCTCAATGTTATAAATTTGCTAGACGGGTTCGGTGCGCCAAAGGGCCGCCTAGGCGGCTGAACTGATTTTTTTATTTTTTATATACATGTAATATATAAGTATCATGTACATTGAATATTAACATAAGTCTTTAAAGGCTCTTCTGGTTAGTAGGTTGGTTGTAATCCAGCTTTTTCAAAGAGCTAAGGTTCGAACCCTTGGCTTTTTTTCCTTTCTTTCTTTCTTTCTTTCTTTTTTTTATAAAAGGGGAAGAGAGGAGAGA
>JANAVB010022310.1:2500-53176 GCA_029216955.1 Iris pallida | reverse complement strand
CATCACCATGGGGTGCACCAGTTTTGTTTGTGCCGAAGAAGGATGGGTCAGTACGGATGTGTATTGACTATAGGGCACTTAACACCTCACGATCAAGAACAAATATCCACTGCCGCGGATCGACGATCTTTTTGACCAGTTGAGCAGAGCTCGGGTATTTTCCAAGATTGTTCTGAGGTCGGGATATCACCAGGTGAAGGTGAAACGGGAGATATTCCTAAGACCGCTTTCAGGATGCGGGGGTAGTTTGAGTTTTTAGTTATGCCGTTTGGGCTAACCAATGCACCAGCAATATTTATGAACCTTATGAACAAGGTATTCCACCAGTATCTGGATCAGTTTGTGGTGGTGTTCATTGACGAATCTTGATATATTCCAAGACTGGGGAGGAGCACGAGGAGCATTTGAGGATAGTGCTGGAGATTCTCAGGAAGGAGCAGCTTTACGGGAAGCTCTCCAAGTGTGAGTTCTTTGGACCGGGTGGACTTCTTGGGGCATGTGGTGACTGGAGATGGTATCTCAGTTGACCCCAAGAAGATTGTAGCAGTTGAGGCATGGGCAGCGCCGACTTCAGTTGCAGAGATCAGGAGTTTTCTGGGGCTGGCAGGATATTATCGGAGATTTGTGCAGGATTTCTCCCGGGTTGCAGAGCCGTTGACTTGGTTGACCGGAAGGATGCTGAGTATGTTTGGTCAGAGGAGTGTCAGGCAGCTTTTGATGAGTTGAAGAAGCGACTTACGATAGCTCCGATTCTGACATTGCCTTCAGGATCAGGTGGTTTCACTATTTATAGTGACGCTTCAGGGAAGGGTCTGGGTTGTGTCTTACGGCAGCATGGGAAGGTGATTGCCTATGCTTCCAGGCAGTTACGTCCCCATGAGAAGAACTACCCTATCCATGACATGGAGCTGGCAGCAGTGATATTTGCTCTGAAGTTGTGGAAGCATTATCTGTATGGAAAGAGGGTGGAGATCTTCACAGATCACAAGAGCTTAAAGTATGTGTTCACACAGAAGGAGTTGAACATGAGGCAGCGCAGATGGCTAGAGTTGATGAAGGACTTTGACATCCTACTTCAGTATCACCCAGGGAAGGCCAATATGGTTGCCGATGCCTTGAGTAGGTATCCGACAGCCATGTGTTTGACCATGGATCGGCATTTGCTTGCAGTCTTAGAGAGCCTTGGGATTGAGGTGATCGTGCCCGGAGTGCAGATGCAGATGTGGGGCATGCAGATTCAGTCAGACTTTGTGGAAAGGATCAAGTCGGCACAGTTTGAAGACGTTGCTCTGCAGTGTCTTCGAGAGCAGGTTCGAGCAGGATTGCTGGAGGGCGAGTTTTCTCTTGCAGAGGATGGTGCCTTGAGGCACGGTTCCAGGTTATGTGTGCCCAGCGGAGATCTCAGGGAGCAGGTTATGCAGGAGGCCCACAGATCTCAGTACTCTATACACCCGGGTGCCAACAAGATGTACCGAGACCTGAGGGAGCATGTTTGGTGGTCCGGGATGAAGCGGGAGGTGGCTCATTTCGTGGCTAGGTGCTTGGTCTGTCAGCAGGTCAAGGCAGAGAGGCAGAGGCCCGGAGGATTGTTGCAGCCGCTGCCCATTCCCGAGTGGAAATAGGAGCATATCACTATGGACTTTGTATCAGGATTGTCGCGTACACCAGGAGGAAAAGACGCAATTTGGGTCATCGTTGACAGGTTGACCAAATTGGCCCACTTTTTGCCATTCAAGGTGGGTACGTCTACAGAGAGGCTGACGGAGATGTATATGCGGCAGATAGTCAGGATTCATAGGATTCTGGTCAGCATCGTCTCAGATCGGGATAGTCGCTTTACTTTCCATTTTTGGAGGAGTCTGCAGACCAGCTTGGGCACTTAGCTCAAGTTTAGTACTGTATACCACCCCCAGACGGAGGACAGTCAGAGCGGATTATTCAGACACTTGAGGATATACTGCAGACGTGCGTCCTGGACTTTGGAGGTTCCTGGGAAAATTATCTCCATTTGGTGGAGTTTGCTTACAATAATAGTTTCCAGGCCAGCATCGAGATGTCACCTTTCGAGGCTCTGTATGGGCGTAGGTGTCGTACACCCTTATCTTGGGATGATGTAGGTGAGCGAGCTTTACTGGGGCCAGAGATGGTTGTTGACGCAGCCGAGAAGGTGAAGCTCATCAGGGACAGACTTCGCGTGGCGCAGGACAGACATCGCACTGGGCCGATAGCCACTGGAGGCCCTTGGAGTTTGAGGTACAGATTAGAGTAGGATTAGATTTAGGTTTGTTTGTTTGTGATTTTTGATCATGTTTGTTTATTATAATTAATTGAGACCTTGCTTGTGATTAGGTAGGAGACCAGGTTTTCTTGAGGATATCTCTGACTCGTGGTACGATACATTTTGGTGGAGGTGGGAAGCTTAGCCCGCGCTTCATCGGCCCTTTCGTTATCAGCGGGAGAGTCGGTGACGTGGCATACAGGCTAGACTTGCCGCCTGTGCTAGTGGGGGTCCACAACGTATTCCATGTATCACAGTTGAGACGGTATGTGGCTGACCCTAGCCATGTGCTCGATCATTCGGAGATTGAGGTTGGTCCTTCTCTCAGCTATCCAGAGCAGCCAGTGGAGATTCTGGATCGACAGGAGAAGGTTCTGAGGAACCAGGTGATACCTTGGTACGCGTCGCATGGAGGCATCATTCTCCAGGAGAGTCTACCTGGGAGCGGGAGGATGAGATGCGCGAGCGATACCCATATCTTTTTGGACCGTGAGGTATAGTTTATATCCTCTCATCAGTTGCATTTTGCCTTTCAATTTCGAGGACGAAATTCTTTTAAGGAGGGTAGATTTGTTACTACCATATTTCTAGTTTGAGGGTATTTTTGTCATTTTTGGGGTTATTTGAATTTATTAGAATTTAATATTTTAGATAGGAATTTTAAATGATTTATTTGAATGGTGTGATTAAATCCTAGTTCATTGATTGCCATGTGGTTTGGTTAGCCTAACCTAGATTGGACCTAACCTAGATTAGTCATAACTAATTTAGTTAGCCACTTTGAGAATTAGATGGTTTGGTTAATGGTTTAAGTCAAGTTTAGTTAAGTTAAGTGATTTTGCTTAAGACTAGGAAAGAGCCCTTTATTCTAGACCACACAATACCCTTGATTCATTCCTAGCCCTAGGATGCAACCTAGAAACCCTAACCTAGCCTAGTGGCCGGCCAAGATTTTCCTCCTTGCCTATAATATCATTTTGGAGATTTGAGCCTACTTCCAATAGTTTATCATTCTTTAAAGACAAGGTAAGCCTACACTTCATTTCTCCATAGATCAATCAATATAGGTTAATTTTCATTAAGATTTCCTCCATAGCACTCTAAATATTGTTCCTCTACTGTTTGTGGAGTCACATCACAGGTTTGGGACAATTTGAAAAATTAGGTGGACTTTTGGAGGTTCATTTTGAAGAGCTTTTGTGTTGAAGAACACATAGAGGTAAAATCCTATTCCCTCATTAAAACTAGGGTTCCCTAGCATTAACACCTAGCCCTAGGTGTCCTAATTCTATAGGATTAGGATTCGTTCCAATTCGTGTCATGTACGTGTTCGTATCGGATACTTATCAGTGACTGCGCACAAGTGTTCGATGAAATACCTCAATGGGCATTTCGTATTGATTTTCGAATTGTATTTAAATAGAAATTAATATTTTGATGTCGCTTACACGTTTGTGTTTGACTGAGGTGGTTTCTGTGTCGTGTCGTGTCGTTCAGGACACGTGCACACGAGGGTGCACACGCGCGCGCACTGGCAGTGCAATCCCCTGCTGTTCGTGGTCTTGTGCTCGATGCACAGGCCACGTGACGAGCTAGGATTTGTCGAGGAAGTGGGGGCAGTGTTTGACACGAGGGCCCCCAAGCCTCGAGTCTTCTCGTGTCATGTAGGACACGATATTGTGCGTGCACAGGGAGTACACTGTGCGTATCAGTGTACAGTTTGGTTCCTTTGTTTTAATTTAGTTTAAGTAGTTTAATTCATGATTTTATTTGCTATTTAGATCCTAAATATATTGTATAAATTGTACTAGATTAGATTTTCATATTAGAATAGGTTTTGATTATAGAATGGAGATTTGACATGGGGAATTGGATTGTCACTGATACCCAGTTCCTGCATCATCATTCCTGTGATGATTTCCAGTTTTAAATGTTTATATTATGATTAAATTGCCATTTTAATTCCAGGGCATGTTTAGTAACCTTTGTTAGTTCGAGTTTTTCATATTAGATAGGTTCTTGTATCAAGGAATGGAAATTTGGACTGTTGGCTGATACCATTGATATATTCTAATCCTAAACCTTGATTCCTATTCTTTAATCTGATTTTTTTATAATGTTCAGTCATCAAGTGATCCTAAATGTTATAGTTCATGATTAGTTTGATTTTGCATAGGCTTTATGGCTCATTACCTATGAGTTGGGTTTCGAAATATATATGACTGATATTTTCAACTTGGAATGTTTTATTCCCTTTTATTCTGTCAAATGGATTCCAATTCTTTTCTGTTAACTGAGAAATGGATTAGAGGATTAGCTGATTCTTGTGTTATCTTGATAACCTGAATTGGTGTTTCCCTAATAAACTGAAATTGATGTTGTTTGGTTATTTTTTCAGAAAGATGAAACCTGGGTTTTGTTTCAACCTGAGAACTGAGATTGAAATAGGGTTGGGATATGTATGGACTGAACTGGGTTCAGTTTCTTTTAACTAAGATTATGAATTAATTTTTTTTCCTTTCTTTTCTGTCCAAAATTTGGACTGCTCACTGTTTTGCAGTCCTTATTGGACTGTACACAACACACACACACACACTATTCAGACATGCCCTCCATTCATTCCTGTCACACTGTTTTGCACAGCACCCTATCTCACACACACCCTCACACTCATTGTTAGACACACACTTTGTTCCTCTCATTAACACACACATTACATCGCCCCCTCTCTATATACATATGCATATATATTAATATGTGTATACCTATACATGTAATGTATATATATATAAGGTAATGTATATCTATATGTATATATGTATTAAGCCTATTTTATATATATATATATAATATATATATATTATATATATATATCTATATATATATATCTATATATATATATATTATATATATATATATGTGTGTGTGTGTGTGTGATGGTTTCCAATGGATATGTATTATAACCTAAAGTAAGGTATGTAATATATATATCTCTATGAAATGTGAATGTGAATGTGCCTATACCTATGTATAGGTATATGGGTAACCTAAAAGCTAGTGTATTTCTATGTTGTGTTAGATAACATATCAATATGTGTAGTATTTTAGATATAGTAATGTCATATAGTCTTGTGTTAGGGTTGGCCTATAGGCATGATACAGCCTATGGCATATGTGAGTCTGTTTGACTAGTGAGCCTAGGTTGGGCTTGTATAGCTTTGTTAGACCTAGAATAGACTTGCTAGACTAGTGTAGACTTGTTTGACCTAGTTTGGACTTGTTAGACCTAGTTCGACCATAGTTAACCTAGTTTGACTTCTAGGGTTGACCAGAGTTGACCAAGAGTTGACTTTGGCCTAGATTGACCTAGATTCATGTAGAATACATTGCAGTGTTTCATTTTATCATTTTGGGCTTGTTGTGACTTGTGCTATTCTAAATAGGAGCCAGACACCACTCCTCGGACAGTACTTTCATATTGGACACTCAGATACCAGGCGAGTACATTCTCTAATCATTTCATATCCTGCTTAGAATTATTTTCTTGCATTAAATTACTTTACTTGATACTGTCACGTTGGTCACACGGATGAGTACTATATGGATCCCTTTTGAGATGTTATCCCTTCAGGAGCATCGGGTACTACATGTTCTGTGCGTTTCACTTACATGGCGTATCACTATACTTCATTTGGTTCTTTGATCACTTGTGACATATACTCTTATAATCACAGAGTTTTTCTTGAATCCTTATCCCATTTATTGGGTTTCCTAGAATCCCCATTTATGGGACTACTATGTACCACCCTTCGGGGGCCGTTACATAGAATCATAACATAACTTGGTTGGATCCTTGTGTATTAATTAGGGGTACGGGGGAGTAGAAGTAGACATGTGAATAATACCCAAGTAGTATCTCATCAGAATCTTTCCTTAGTATCTCATCAGAATCATCCTATGCCATTTATATGTCTATATTATACTCTGACTCACTAGCCACTGTTAGCTCTTACTTATAGTAGGTTTCTATTACAGTTCACACTCTCTGTTTATATACTGCATTTCTTCAGTATCTATATCTTACTTTACTGTATGATTATATTTTCTAACCTGCTATGAACTGCTGAGATGTATTGTGCTCGCTCTTGTCCTGACTGGACCTGTTGAAAATATTACAGAGGACGAGGAGGAGGCCTGTGTGGATACCTTCTACGGGGCATCCCTAGACGACACTTGCGAGCTGGACTCTCAGAAGGACCCAGCTCTAGCTGAGGACATTACCCCTATTGCCTAGACTAGCTTAGTTAGGCCTTATCTTATTTTATGTTGTCTTAAGACTGTTTAGCTAGACTTTACTTCTGTTCAGAGATTTTGAGTTGTATATATTATTTCATATTTAGTAGCTGAGTTTTGTACTCTGAGTATTTGCTGGAATATTATTTTAGACTACTTTATCCTCTGTATTTCCTTGAGTTCTATATCATATCGTGCTATCTCTTCCTTAGTTGTGATTGAGTTTATTTACTGCTATGTCACCCCCACTCGGGGAGTATAAACTGTTTAGTATTATATTGTTAGATGTATGTTGACCTAGGACAGCGTTCTACCACCGACACTGTGGCGTAGGCTGGACGTGCCCACGTCTTGTGCCCTTACTCTAGAGTGCGGGTCGTGACACGTTTTTAGTGGTGGCCCAAGCAGGTCTAGACTAGAAGTGTAGTGGTATTTGAATTAGAGTATCACTACAGCCTGCAGTAGGATATAGGACATTAAATTTTAAGGTACTCAATCACTTTAGGAAAAATTCTTTTATTGCCATCTAAATCCTTATTGTCAACTGATCCTTTTGAATTTTAATTGTCCGTCCTTGTTATATCGCTTCTTTCTCAGAAATTGATACTCTTGTTTGTCTATCTTCAGGATGGTAGATACTCGATCGCAGCGTACCATTCATGGGGATGCTATAGAGGGGACTGCTACCTCTCAGCCAGTACAGCAGGGCCAGGGGACTGCAGCTCCTGCCATCTCTGCTCGTATTGAGACCTCGGCAGCAGCAACAGGGGGTATGCCTCCAGGCTCGGAGGCAGGATCCAGTCATCGCAGAGAAGCCCTTCCAGCAGCCGCCGCCTACAGGATACGTGGATGCAGCGCAGATGTTCGCATACTTCCAGCAGTTCATGGACCGGCAGCAGGCTCGACAGGACAGGGGCATGGAGTTGGCCCTTACGACGGTTGCAGCTCGACTAGTGGTCCATCAGTCGAGGACACCGGGGATAGAGCAGTTTCAGAAAATAAGCCCCAAAGACTTCCTGGGGATAGAGGGGATACTATATGCTGATGAGTGGATCGAGCATATAGAGGAGATCTTCCGCCTGGCCCGGATTCCAGCAGATCTGCAGATTGAGGCCGCTGCTAGAGGATGCGAGATCTTGCTTGCACCTGGTATCAGTCAAACCCCATGTTGGGGGTAGCTGGGCAGACTTGGGAGGAGTTCAAGGGCTTCTTCAAGAAAAAGTTCTTCCCAGATTTAGCACTCAGAGCCTTTGAGTCGCAGTTCGAGAGCCTAGTCCAGGGGAGCCTTTCAGTGGAGGAGTACGCAGGGGAGTTCGGCCGCCTCGGCAGGTTCGTAGAGGGCTTGAGCGAGACGGCAAAGGCCCAGAGTCAATCTACTTCTAGTGGCAACGAGTTGCCGTACGGGAAAACTCTACCTTGTCGACAAGTTGTCCATGACCATGCATGACTCGACTCAAACTGACGTCTCACACAGTTAATCTACTTCTAGTGTCACCATCTCTTTCAGGGCCAAGTTCAATACTTTTCACATTTGAGACTTGCCTCGACGACCCAGTCGCGAGCATTCTTCTTCTTGCCTCGACGACCCAGTCGCGAGTATTCTTCTTTCTTGCCTCAACGACCCAGTCGTGAGCATTCTTCTTTCTTGCCCCAAAGACCCAGTCGTGAGCATTCTTTTTTCTTGCTCTATCATTTCACTCAACTCAAGAACAACTATTGAAACACTTTCCAAACTCAATAAATCAACCGTGGCCCGTGCCTTAAAATACTAAGTCCGTCCCATCGTGTCTTGGACCAACTTGAAACTCTATGTGACACCACTGCCCAAGTCATACTATATGACAGGCCTTACAATCGTGAGACTATGTGGTTATACCCAGCCGTAGAACTCATAGGGCCGTGTCTGCTACTACTCCTGTTAGCTTAACGTAACTCGCCTAACTTACTTTGCAACAACTTGACGAGCAAAGGCTGCGTCAAGCCTTATGTCGTAGGAACGTGTCGTGCACGTGTTTGACTTGAACAACCAAGCTATTTGGGGTACCTAGACTTATGCTACAAGCCGTGCAATACAACTTAACCCGTCGGGCGAGCAGAGGCTATGCCACGCCTTGGACGATGAGACCGTGCATGCTTTATGAAGCATTTATGCTGGCGACGCCTATGAATTTGGCTAACTCTTAGCTTGTGGCGAATACCAACTTTTTCCTTCTCCCAAGCCACGGGACGAAGGACTGAGTATCATTTCAAAGTACACCGTGCACCAACTCTAAGCCGACCGTTGTACTTTTCTATATACTAACTCAATTCGACCTGTCGGAATTATTCCCTTTAGCTATGTGGATTTATCTATTTTATTATCAAGCCTACATGTGCGAGTTGAAAACATACGATTTATTATGTGAAGGCTAAGATGAGGCAAGTTCACCGAAACTATCCCACCTGAGCGAGCGGTTGCCTTGACCGAGTGATGTCTTCGAGCAGCCGTTGTAAGGCTAAGTCCGAACGTCGTTGGCATTCTGATTCCTCCGATTGACTGAGCGGGACGGGCACTACATTATACACCACTCAGAAAAAATTTCATCCTCGAAACTAACTGAGTACTTACTTATTGACTTATCACTTTACTCAACATTTAAGAACTCTCGCACACACTACGCCTATGCATTTTCCAAATTCGTGCCATGCTCGTGCTACCCACAATCCTTTTCTTCTAAACTCACGATCTCAAAATCCTCGACACTTTCCCGTTTCTCAAGTCTCACTTGATTCAACGTATCACTTAGTTGGATCGTGCACATATTTAGGCGTCCCCAAAATACATGCATTTCAGCCAAGCCTCGTGATAGAGAATCCACCATCACCACTCGAGTCGGATCGTGCACATATTCGGGCGTCCCTGATATACATGTATGTCAACCGATACTCGCGAGTGGTGCCTCCAAAAATCCTACCACTTCGCACTCGGACGTCTGCCTACCCGCTAGGCTATGTCTTTCCGTCAGTATTGGAATCATAGTTCCCAAACAACAATATCAACACTGACCCCATCCTAAGGTCAAACCAAATTGATAGTGCGGGATTTTCTATCCAAGTTCGCATCACTCCGATTTTTAAACATCGAGCATCGATTCCCTATGCACATTCCAATATTCGTCGCACAAGGTCTGAGTCATTCAGCAAAGCCATCCTACGATAACTCATGTTTTAACCAATTCCTTGACGTATCGATATCATTCGTTCATCAAGCTATTTCGTATAGTCTATCTCTCTGAACACGTTCAATATAGTTTGCCTATCAATCCTTCTCAATTCAAGCACGCTATGACGGAATTCGTCGCTAACCAAAATTTTACATTCCATTTTCTAAGTCATCTATTCCAATTCACATAATCGATCATGAGGTCATCTAGCTTAACAATATGTTGTGCCCCAATCTCACACGATTCTGATTATCCACGGTGGACATGAATCACCATGCACGTATAGACTAATTCATTCTCGATACGCGGATTGGACCTACTCAATCCTCAAGTTTTATTTATTCATCAATCACAAGTCCTAACATGCACGTAATGACTTGTACGATCGATTCGCTGAGTTAGAGTATCCCCGAGTTATCGCATATCGATCTTTGATACGCTTCAATACCATCGACGATATGCATAACCTGACGATCTTCCTTTGCAACCAATTTTGAGTCGTACGAATTATGTTATCGTCCGACTGTATAATCTCCTCGACATTCAATTCAAGTTCGATCATTATCCCTCGAATCATTCACAACATCAATTTCCTTAAACCAATTTCACGTATTGTTCATCCGTTTATCTTAAGTCATCGACCAACGTGTTTCCTCAATTCGTAACATTCCTTGCTAACTCAAATCATCTAGCAACATTCAATCCAATCCTTAGAGTCATTGCGTAACTTCAAAATTCAACTTTTTATGCACGTGATTCTTCCCATCGTGCTCACTTTTTCTATACGATCTACCTATCTATTTCCTTTATCAAGTCACCCGTTCGCTACACCTTAACTTTTCCCTCGATTTGATTTCACCTACTCAATCATCTTCATGTTTCATACTCGTGAAATCTCAATCCCGTGCACGTTCCGTGTACGTAAATTCTAGGTTGTTCGAATCAATTTGTCAAATCTTCAAGACTACAACCTGTTCAACGATACTCAATCTAAGGCTTTGCATACGCACGACGCTTGCTGATAGACTCATCGACACCCCGAATCCTCAATCGATCGATCGACATCCCTGAGGCTATCGCATACACCACTCAGGGATGAAGTCATTCAATAAATCCTCAAAACTATTATTCGATTCATAATCTACTTCCTCGAATTTTCGTCCGAACGATTCCTTAAATTTGAAGCACGATTACCTTATATCGCACCGACGATAACATCGTCGTTCGATAGCACCCCTATCGATAGTCATCTCAATTTACTCAATCGAGTTCAACTCATTCTTGTTCGACACTATTCAATTCCCGCACTCGACTTTTCTAAGGTCGACGCAACTTTGGTGTATATGTCCAGCCCGACTTAGCCAACCGTGCTTACGCGAACTATCTTTTTATTTTGTCGAAAACTTTTCTCCTATATTTTGCAAAATAGATTGACTTTCTGTATGGACATCCCGTAGGACATTTGAGAGAGAGCGCACCAACGATATCAACTTACGGAAACACAATTTAGAGTTTGCAAAAATAACGGAGTTAAGAATTCAATCGATAGTCCAAGGACGTAAAGTCGTGCTCTGATACCATTATGTCACGTCCCGCTCCCGTACGAGCGATCTCCCTCGCTAAGGCATGATATCGTACGAGCCTAGATTGCGCTCGTACAAGGCGGTTTCATAACGGCCGATTTCAGCGACTGTAACGGGGTCGTCGTACAGAAGTCCCATACAGAGACATTGAAGAATAGCAGCAGAAATTAGAACAAAACACAAGTCATTGCAAAACACTCTTTTATTGATATTGAAACAAAGATTACAATGGGCGCAAGGCCAAGATTATAAGTCTCTCAAGCTCACTCAAGCTCACTCATCTCACATTACAAGTCACTCAGCTCTCTCTTATCTCTCAATACAAGTCTTGAACCAGCGGATGCTTCGGAAGGCGACGTCCATACATTATGTCCTATATAAGTCTTGAATACATGCGGTCGTACGCTTCGAATCGCCAAGGAACTCCGTGCCTCGACGCATCCAAGCGAGCTCCGTGCCACGAGCTTCTACCTGTGCCTGCACATGAAAACTATATGGGTATCAGTACTCAACTGTACTGGTGGAATGAGCACCTCGCCCACCCATACAAAATCGACACGTTGATTTACTTTGTGTGTGTAACATAGTCCCTTCTTATCAATTGTCTTTCTAGTCTTGTCTTAGGATCAGTTTTAGGACCGACGCCTTAGCCTATTTTGTGTCTCTAGACCATTCCGTGCTTGTAACAACAATGTCGACTCAACAATGTTAACCTATCAAGTCGTGCTTGCCTTTCGGCCAAAATCATAGACTCAACTACGCGATAAAACTCCATTCCCGTGTGACCGTGCTATAAGTCCTTGTTGAGGCCGTGCCTCGCAACTCAATGAGACTCAGTCATATCGCCGCCTCACGGCCCTTGCTGCTTCGATCACCGAAAGACCCAATCAAGACATGTGAACTAAGAGTCACTCGATCAACTTTGCCTTGCGGCATTTCTTGACTTAAACTCAAGACAACTCAAATCCAATTTATGCACCTTATATGCCGACAACTCAAGGCTCGACGCCACGTCTCGTGCCAAAGCACGTCGCCTACGCTGCAACCAAATCTTAGGACCAACATTTTGTGTTCCAACTATACTCACACATTCAACACAACTTCTTTGATATATTACACTCAATACTCGACTCAATCCAAAGGCATACACGCGGATTTGCCGCCAAACCGACTCATCTATATAATTTGGTCACTGGCTCCCAGAGCCATTGTGGACTCCCTTTTAGCTGAGTATAGGATGGACCGGTCAAGCGGGTAGCTAGCCCTAATGAGCGTCCACCGAATACTTTGCCCCAGGCTCAGCTATTTTAGACTCCCAGAGCCATTTTTGTTTCCTTAGTCCGCATTGGTCCCGTGGCCACGGGTTGCCGTACGGGGAAACTCTACCTTGTCGATAAGTTGTTCATGACCATGCAAGACTCGACTCAAACTGACGTCTCACACAGTCAATCTACTTCTAGTGTCACCATCTCTTTCAGGGCCAAGTTCAATACTTCTCACATTTGAGACCTTGCCTCGACGACCCAGTCGCGAGCATTCTTCTTTCTTGCCTCATCGACCCAGTCGCGAGTATTCTTCTTTCTTGCCTCAACGATCCAGTCGTGAGCATTCTTCTTTCTTGCCCCAACGACCCACTCGTGAGCATTCTTCTTTCTTGCCCTATCATTCACTCAACTCAAGAACAACTATTAAAAAACTTTCCAAACTCAATAAATCAACCGTGGCCCGTGTCTTAAAATAATAAGTCCGTGCCATCGTGTCTTGGACCAACTTGAAACTCTATGTGACACCACTGCCCAAGTCATACTCTATATGACGGGCCTTACAATCGTGAGACTATGTGGTTATATCCAGCCGTAGAACTCATAGGGCCGTGCCTGCTACTACTCATGTTAGCTTAACGTAACTCACCTAACTTACTTTGCAACAACTTGACGAGCAAAGGCTGCGTCAAGCCTTGCGTCGTAGGAACGTGCTGTGCACGCATTTGACTTGAACAACCAAGCTATTTGGGGTGCTTAGACTTATGCCATAAGCCGTACAATATAACTTAACCCGTCGAACGAGCAGAGGCTATGCCACGTCTTAGGCGATGAGACCGTGCATGCTTTATGAAGCATTTATGCGGGCGATGCCTATGAATTTGGCTAACTCTTAGCTTCTGGCGAATACCAACTTTTTCCTTCTCCCAAGCCACGGAACGAAGGACAGAGTGTCATTTTCAAAGCACGCCGTGCACCAACTCTAAGCCGACCGTTGGACCTTTCTATATTCTAACTCAATTCGACCTGTCAGGATTATTCCCTTTAGCTATGTGGACTTATCTCTTTTATTATCAAGCCTACTTGTGCGAGTTAAAAACATGTGATTTACTATGTGAAGGCTAAGATGAGGCAAGTTCACCGAAACTACCCCACCTGAGCGAGCGGTCGTCTTGACCGAGTGATGTCTTCGAGCAGCCGTTGCAAGGCTAAGTCCGAACGCCGTCGGCGTTCCGATTCCTCCGATTTACTGAGCGGGACGGGGCACAACACTTCTTCTCAACAGAAATTAGTCTCTAATTATTGTACAACACAGGGATCATGTAGAACATGTGAGTTCTGAATAGGACGGCAAATGATAAGATGACTTGGAAGCTATTTTGGAAGCTATGTTACAACCCGTAAACCAAACAAGGACCGGGGTTGTAACCCTTCTCCCGAACATAACTCAGCCTCCAATCATTTATCGACAAAAGTAATGCATAAACAATAATGTACTGAAATAAACATATGGATACTACCTAGATAAAACTAGACTGGACTGGACTGACTCCATCCATTAATCACGGCCAAGCAATGAGTACGGCTTTATACATTAGCTAACTTGGGTTATCTCATGCCTAGTTACTAACAAGATGCAATGAGATATTCCAACAGCCATAAGTCCTGCAGACTTAATCCAGGTTATCCAGTTGTAAGTTGAGAGAGTTGGATTAGGTGACTTAGGGGTGCAACATATGACAATGTACTGGAAATGTACCCTACTCGACGGCAGGCTACAAGTCCAATTAAAGCGCCCAGATAACGGGACTGCCTGCAGTTGGAAAATCTCTTTATGAACTACTTAATCAATCTAGTCATTAACCTAGTCAGATTCAATATGAATACCTGACCGTGGTAACCAGGAATTCATGTCCTAGACATGATGCAGACGAGACATGTAGCTTGTTCACTCATACACAATACATTCAACCACGGTGTCCAAAGAGTTATATTAGCAAGGAGAAATTGCCGTCGCAACAGCATCTTTATTAAGCATGTCGTGTTAAGTTTACTTGTCATGTAAAGAGTACTTGTCAAGAGTGCGTCTCGACGGGCCACTATCATACAAAGCAAAGAAGTGACATGTAACATGAGTGCACCACAACGGGTCACTATCTAGAATAAGCAGAGAAGAGATGTATAGCATGAGTGCACCACGACGGGCCACTATCTAGATTAAACAAAAAAGAGACATAATCATGAGTGCACCACGACGGGCCACTATCTAAGAATAAGCAAACATGACAATAAGGATCGCATGTAGAAAGAATTAAATAAAAGACGTCTCATGGCATGGAGAAGAAATAAATAAAAATACTACTTGACATAAATCAATAATTGAATCTATACTAGTATTAAGAATATAAAGAGGGTATAATTATTCTCTAACTATACAAAATTATCTAATCATGATAAGAATTTATTACAGTCGAAGGAAACCTCAAAAACGTGAAGTACAAAAAATATGCCAAAAAGATCAAAACTATGATTGAAGTTATCAACCGCATATGAACTCTAGTTTAAGTGAAATAAGAAGATTCTTGAAGCCAAGACAAAGATCTACAATTTTTATGTTGGGAGTTGGGAGAAATTCTGGCCACAAATCAGCCAATAAGGCATAAAACAACTAAAATAGGCACTATGCGGCACTATGCGGCTAGGCACTATGCAGCTATGCGAACTGGCACTATACGGCCAGACACTATGCAGGTATACGGACTGGCACTATGTGGCCAGACACTATGCATCTATGCGGCCAGGCACTATACGGCCAGGCACTATACAGCTATGCGGACTAGTACTATGCGGCCAGGCACTATGCATCTATGCGGCCAGGCACTATGTAGCTATGCGGACTGGCACTATGCGGCCAGACACTATACAGCTATGTGGACTGGCACTATGCGGCCAGGCACTTTGCATCTATGCGGGCTGGCACTATGCGGCCGGGCACTATACAACTATGCGACTGGCACTATGCGGCCAGGCACTATGCATCTATGCGGACTGGCATTATGCATCTATGCTGACTGGCACTATACGGCCAGGCACTATACAACTATGCAGACTGGCACTATGCGGCCAGGCACTTTGCATCTATGCGGACTGGCACTATATGGCCAGACACTGTGCATTTATGCGGACTGGCACTATGCATCTATGCGGACTGGCACTATACGGCCAGGCACTATGCATCTATGCGGACTGGCACTATACATCTATGTCGACTGGCACTATTCATTGTCCCTGTCAGAACCAGGACAGATGAACATAGAAGATGTTCAAAACTTATTTTGGCCATAACTTCCTCAAAACAAGTTAAAATCTAACTTTTCAAATGTCAAAATTGTATAGAATTAAATTCTCTACCACATGGAACAATTAGTTTTCGAAAACAAGTAAGTTTGATAGATCAAAATAAAGAAAAATAAAAAATGGCACAAACTTAGATCTACAAGAATCCATCCATGAAAATAAAAAAACTCCAAGTTCTAAAGAGACTTATAATCATGCAAGGAAGAGTTTAGAACAAACAAATAACATTTGTCCAACATTTGGCAAGATGTACTTGCCTTAGGTTGGAGGAAGAAGATGAAGGGGAAGAAAAGAAATGAAATAATGGATGAAAGAGAGAGAAGTTTGGGTTTTTAAAAGGGAAGAGGGAAGATAGTTTAACATATTGAACCCATCAAAATAAACCAAGCCAATCCATCCCAAGCAAACCAAGTTGGACCAAAACAAATTAAACCAAGTCAGAATTAAACCAAAGTAAGGCTAAGAAAGACAAGTCAAATACGGGTCACCTGACAAAGGCCAGAATTCCGTGTACGTACACTGAAAATACGTATAACAGAAAATGGGAGTGACAGACATGCCGTCGGCATACAATGGTATACTAGCGATATGCCGGTCAAGGAAAAAATCTATTAGTTGGAAAAAAAATTAAAATATTCTAAAAACTAATAAAATATGAAATATAGTACAAAAGTACGTATCAGTATATAAATAGCGATACTATGAGACGAGCCTCACAACTCTCACATCCTTAGAAAAATTCCGTCCTCGAAATTTCTTAAAACTAGTCGAGCAAGATAACCAAAACAAAAGCTCAAGAAAATACAACTATCTCCATAAAATGAAGCATGGCATATAAGTAAATGAAGGCAACAATAATATAAATAAATGCGTAAGCAATAAATGAAGACAATACTAATCTAAATAAATGTGTAAGCAATAACACAAGCACAATCAAGAAGGGCTGGAGGCATATGAATAAATATACCTCCTGAGTTAGTTGAGTATGGACCAACGTCCTCGCTGGCCTACGCTGACTCCCAAAATGGATAAAGGTCAAGTCTCAAGGTAAGTCGGTACCAATGACTTAGTCTAAGACATGACACTACCCAGGACGTATCATCGTAGTTGAGATACCTGATATTTATCACATGTCTCGACTATGAGGACAGAAGAGTGGGACGAGAAACTCACATTCACTCACCGAATAAGTCAAACTGACCATTGTACTCTAGAAAGTTAGTCCTTCGACAAGATGAGTGTGCCCTTTCCTTCCACAGAAGGAACATACGACTGGTAAATCCTGGTGCTGGTATGGACGTTGGTTTACTAGTACTGGTGATGGACGTTGGGGTGAAAAGCCTGATACGGGTGAATGGTACCTCTTACGACCCTCAGTTCTAGATTCGGTCCTCCTGGTTACATGATCTTGCTCTCGTACTGCCTCCACGGTAGGTCAGGCTCGATATGCTGACTGGCTGGATGGCTGGTACTGTCTGGCTCCAATCTGTACTTTCTCTGGATGCAAGTCCTTAGCTTGAAATTCATCGGGTATTCCTTGTTCACTTCGTTCAATCAACATATGGATAATCTGTTGGAGAATGAGATCTCGTCGTTGTTGCGACTCTATCATTTCTTTGATAATTCCTATGAGTACAGGTATATCCGGCTGATCTGGAACTACCTTCGCTCGGACTGCTGATTATACGGGCACAGCGGGATGATCGGGATGGACTGACAACTCTGCCCTCGAGTCAAGTCTCGACTCTACACCTGAATACTGAGACTGATCCTCCATAACTGGCCTAACAGAAGATTGATGACCTGCCATTGGCAGAACCCGAACAACGTAATCGGAAGGATTAGGAACTGTGTCCCTGAAAGTTAAAGGACACAAAGATCAAATCGAGGGAACATGAGAGATCAACGATCTAGGCAGATATCAGGTCAAAGGATCAAAGATAGAGAATAATACGAAGGATATCAATAAAGGATAATTTGATTGAGATAAATAAACATCAGTAACCCCCACATATATGATAAATCAGACCTTGCATGGGCCACCACTAAAACCTGTGTCACACCCAGAACCAGAATACTAGCAAGTGGGGACGGACAAGGCCAGCTACGTAATACCAAAGTACGTCAGTACTCTGAAATCACGTATAAGCTGTCAAGACATAGGGGTTACTTCTACAAGCCAACAGTCGATCCTAGGTCAAACAATCCCAGGTATCTCAATCACAGACAATTATACAAGGTACAAGAAGTATGATCATCAGACATACAATAGCAAAGCGTCCCAAACCATATATACATGGATGATCATGAAGCTAGTAATACAAAATAGAGAACTAGCAAGAGTAATAGTCATGCATGATAAGCTCTAGCTATAGTCTAGAATACGCACATCATGTTTAGGTCCGTAGGCTAAATGTCAAGAACCAAAACACGAGCTAAACATGTGCCCGAAGGCTAAACGCCACAAAAGAATAATGTACATAGCAAGTGGGAGAATGAAACAAGAAATCCACTCAGGTACTCTGGTGCTCCGGATGGTCACCGTCGAGTAGATGGTACGAAAGATCCTCGGGCTCCTCAACTAAATCTGTTCAATGAAAAACCAGTGGGGTCAGACCCCAATAGCAAGTACCACAAAGGAAGCCAAACTATGAACTAAAACCGGCAATATCTAACATAGCAATGGTTAGGGAAAGCAATAAGTAAATGCAGATCGAGACTCGTGCACTACCAATGCACTCATCCCGAGAAATAGAAAAGACAATAAGTAAAGTATCTTGGAGCATAAGGTAATTAACATGTGACGTAATGTAAAATGTAGACATGTTAAGTAAACGGAAGCTTGAAAGTAAAAATAAACTGAACATGTGAGCATGTGAATAGCCGGGTCATGAGCGCATGGTGACTCGGCATAGGGATCATGTATAGCTTGTGAGGTAACTGAACATGTGAGCATGTGAGATAACTAGAGCATGAGAGCATGTGAGAACTATATAGAACAAAAATTATAGGATAAATTAGGAACTATTTCAGAAGTCGAGTTACAACTCGTAAACTAAACAAGGATCGGGGTTGAAACCCTTCTCCTGAATAGAACTTAGTCACTAATTATTGTGCAACATAGGGATCATGTAGAACGTGTGAGTACTGAATAGGACGGCAAATGATAAGATGACTTGGGAGCTATTCCGGAAGCCAAATTACAACCCGTAAACCAAACAAGGACCGGGGTTGTAACCATTCTCCTGAACAGAACTTGTCACGACCCACTCTCGAATAATCGAACACGAGTCGGACACGCCCAGCCTTCGTCGATGGACACGACAAAGTAAGCCGTACAATACTAAAGAAAACTCCAAGTCACAATGTAATGTAAACAATCACAAAATCTATAAACATCCCAGAAAATATCACCACAATCTACCAAGTTAATTTATACAATGTTATCCGGAAACAAATTCGGTAAAATAAAAAAAACAATGATAAAATCCAAAATACAATATCCCGAAATGAAAACAATAAACTATATCCTGCAATCTCTATGATTCCATCATGCTCCATATGGCCTCAAGCACCTGCAACGTGTCCTGTCAGAAAAGAGCAAAGTACAACCCCGACAAGAACAATATACAATGTAATCTGAACTATAAAGTACAAGATGATACTAGAGTACGAGAACTGAAAATAAAACAATGGTACCAGAAGTGAAATACAAAACTGAAGACAATGGACACGACAACCAATATGCAAAGACAATAAATACGACAATCAATGAACAATACGATGAACACGACAATCAATGCAAGTGTGTCATTTTTGAAATATTAACCTAATCTGTGACCGGCTTAAGGATCACAATCCACAATCAATCCACAATCAATCAATTCTACAAGGTGCGTCTTAATCATACGTGAGGTGTACGATTAGGCTATCCATAATACCTATGTTAGGTATGGTCACACAAAAGTAAATATTTTCCCCAATCCCCACAATAAACAATGACTCACAATGCAATAAAGAACAATGACGATGCAATCGTGTGTATCACGTGTCCGATATAAGAACATGGCACATGAATGTAAGACAGAAACAAAGTAAAAGCTCGAGTCGATGTACTTGCCTCGCTTTGGAAGCACGGGAGTAGTATAGCATGAATGTTCACCTGATTTGTTATGATCTAAATATGGACAATTATTTAATCAAGCTAGCTATATAATCCTACCAAATATTTACAGATAAAACTAGGTCTCACATATATATATATATATATATATATATATATATATATATATATATATATATATATATATATATATATATATATATATATATATATATATATATATATATTTATATATATATATATATATATATATATATATATATATATATATATATATATATATATTTCATCGCCTATATATATATATATATATATATATATATATATATATATATATATATATATATATATATATATATATATATAAGCAATAAAATCTCTAACTTATAAACTAACCATAAAATTACTACTAATGAACTAGTTGACTATTTATACACCTAATTAATTATTTGCTAGTTTAAAGTAGAAAACATTTTCTATTAAACATAGGTAAGAATGAGGATAATTGCTAATAAGTAGAAATAAGTTTTAATAACTCTTTTAGTGAAAAATATTTAAAAGCCTTATTTATAATAGTAATTTTAGTAAAAAATTACATTAATGATAAGAGAAAATAATCATTAACCATATAATAATATTTTATTGCTTAACAGGAATTAAACATAACTTACTAAAATTAGCTTTATTTCTGTCAGGCCTAACCCATTCCTAATGTCCTGATCCCTGCCCAGACCCAACTTGCCACAACTGCTGCTATTTCTAATATATCATTACTAGAGCCCAACTGTGAAGCTCACAAGACTAGCCCATTGTTGCTATACTAATTCCTCTCCATTTACTTTCCTATATAGACCAACCCGGCCTACACCCCTTAATAGAAGACTCGGCCCACCAATATTCAGCAATGAGCTTGAATCCAAGCCCAACAGAAATCTGCTAGAATTGAAGTTAAATAGTTAACTCATCTCTGGTTTAGCCTACAACCCATCATTTAACCCACAACCGACAGTTTATTAAACAACACAGAATACTACTATGGTCCAGACCAATATTGACCTGTCCTCTTAGTTTTCGAAAAGGCACACACAACAGCCACATAGATTGGCCTCTCAATATTTGAAGAATCAAGCTGGCTAACACGGTTGACACATCTCGAAAGCAATCCATAGTTTAAAGCATCTTCTCTTTCTACTCATATTTCC
Organism: Iris pallida; assembly: GCA_029216955.1. Taxonomy (NCBI): domain Eukaryota; kingdom Viridiplantae; phylum Streptophyta; class Magnoliopsida; order Asparagales; family Iridaceae; genus Iris; species Iris pallida. The sequence goes on along the minus strand of JANAVB010022310.1, from coordinate 31,875 downwards.
TACAGCCGACAACTATCATCCCATTCTCTTCATCTTCTCACAGTTTGAATGGAACAACATATTGACTCTTCAAATCTTGAACAGTCAAAAATACTTACCCCTTCCATTATTGAAGAGCCATCTCTGACATAGCCATTCGGAGAGAAAGTAGAGCTATAAAGCTCTCTCGTCTCAGACCACACACTTTAATATACAACTTCATCATTCTCTCTCTATATGCATTTGTTTAATTCTTTCAGCCACTACCACTCCATACATTCTTCAGCCACTACCACTCCATACATTCTTCAGCCAACAGAAGAACACTATTTATCATTCTTTCTCCCATCTTAGTTAGAAAACCTTAAACCTAGATCCTTAAATTGAAACCCTAAATCAAGAAGATGGAGGATCGAGTAGATCGGGGCAGAATGCTTACCGGTGCGATGATCTGCGACGACGGTTGTCCCCACGACGGTCGGGATCTAGCGTCCAATCTGGAGGCTGTCGCGAGCTCCTGGCGGTGTCGACTAGGACGGCGGTTCTGCGGAGCTCCGGCTTGATCAATGGCGAGGGCTCCAGTTGGCTCGGCGAGAAGCTCCTTTGGTCAGTGACTTTGGCTTGGCAAGGTACGAGAAAACCTCGGCCAGATGCAGTGGCGACTCTGGATCTGACGACGGCTTGGCGGCGTTAGTAGCTCCGGTAGGTGACTCGAAGAAGATGACTTGCCAGCGAGTCGAGACTGTTCTGGCGACCGATAGTGGCGGATAACTTCGATCGACTACACAATGAGGCAAGGTCGGCGGTGATGATGCCATTGTTGATGAGAATCGACGAACTCCGGTAATGTCCAGCACAGATCTGGCGCCGTGGTGGCTTCTCCGGTGGAGACGAGCTGACAATGGTCTCTGGTGAATCTGACACGGTGGCGTACGGCGATGGTTCTCGTCGAAACAATGAGGGGAGAGAGGGAGTATAGTGGAGAAAGAGAATGATGTATAGAAAAATGTGTCAGTGATGTGTCAGTGACTGTGTGTCAAAATTTATAGTAAAATATATTGTGGCAATGTTGTGAATAGGTGTAGATCTGGAGGTATTCCCCAAGATAGGACAGTGGCAATATTGTAATTAACTGCAGATCTAGGGGCTGGAGAATAGCACTGGTAACAGAATTGTAACTGAATTAGTTACCAATTATAACAAACTAACTAATTTACAAGAATTTTTCAAATATTTTTCTCACTGCCAACTGTCAACTAAAGACAGTTATAAATTCCTAATTACTCATAATAATAAATTATAAAAATAATTAATCAAATTAATCCTTTCTTTCAGTTAATATAAGTTAAGCAGTATTAATAAACAACTCAGTAATGGTAACAATCAATCAACTTAAATTAGATTAAAAACAAAATTTAATTAAAACAGATTCAAATCAGTTGATCAAACAAAAATCCATTTAGAAGTTAACTAATAGAAACCACTATTGCAACTATGATCAACTAACAATATTAATCAAGCTTAATAGTAATATTTAGTAAAAGTAATAATAATAATCAAGCTCATTTAATAAAATGAATAATTTGAAGCATAATTAACTAGTATAATAGTTTTATTTAGAAAGCAATATTGTTCCATCCAATATTTTTTTAGAAAAAATTCTTAAAATTTACAAAATTTTGGTTTAGGGAGTTACAGAACTCAGCTACCGATCATTTATTGACAAAAGTAAGGCGTAAACAATAATGTACTGAAATAAACAAACGAACACTGCCTAGATAAAACTAGACTGGACTGGACTGACTCCATCCATCAATCACGGCCAAGCAATGAGTACGACTTTATACATTAGCTAACTAGGGTTATCACAAGCCTAGTTACTAACAAGATGCAATAAGATATTCCAACAGTCACAAGCCTTGCAGACTTAATCCAGATTATCCAGTTGCAAGTTGAGAGAGTTGGATTAGGTGACTTAGGGGTGCAACACATGACAGTATGCTGGAAATGTGCCTTATTCGATGGCAGGCTACAAGTCCAATTAAAGCGCCCAGATAATAGGACTGTCTGCAGCTGGAAAATCTCTTTATGAACTACTTGATCAATCTAGTCATTAACCTAGTTAGATTCAATATGAATTCCTGACCGTGGTAATTAGGAATTTATGTCCTAGACATGATACAGACGAGACATGTAGCTTGTTCACTCATACACAATACATTCAACCACAGTGTCTAAAAGAGTTACATTAGCAAGGGGAAATAGCCGTCACAACAACATCTTGATTAAGCATGTCGTATTAGGTTTACTTGTCATGTAAAGAGTACTTGTTAAGAGTGTGCCTCGATGGGCCACTATCATACAAAGCAAAGAAGTGACATGTAATATGAGTGCACCACAACGGGTCACTATCTAGAATAAGCAGAGAAGAGACGTGTAGCATGAGTGCACCACGACGGGACACTATCTAGATTAAGCAAAGAAGAGACATAATCATGAGTGCACCACTTTGGGCCACTATATAAGAATAAGAAAGTATGACAATAAGGATCGCATGTAGAAAGAATTAGATAAAAGACGTTTCATGGCATGGAAAAAGAAATAAATAAAAGTACTACTTGACATAAAACAATAATTGAACTTGTGCTAGTGTTAATAATACAAAGGGGGTACAATTATTCTCTAACTGTACAAAATTATCTAATCATGATAAAAATTTATTACAGTTGAAAGAAACCTCAAAAACGTCAAGTACAGAAAATATGCCAAAAAGATCAAAACTATAATTGAAGTTATCAATCGCATATGAACTTCAGTTTAAGTGAAACAAGAAGATTCTTGAAGCCAAGACAAAGATCTACAACTTTCATGTTGGGAGTTGGAAGAAATTATGGCCACAAATTAGCCAATAGGACATAAAATAAGAAAAAATAGCCAAAATATGCACTATGCGGCCAGACAATATGCAGCTATGCGGACTGACACTATGCGGCCAGACACTATACAACTATATGGACTGGCACTATGCGGCCAGGCACTATGCATCTATACGGACTGGCACTATGCGGCCAGGCGATATGCAGCTATACGGACTGGTACTATACAGCTATACGGACTGGCACTATGCGGTCAGATACTATGCAGCTATGGGGACTGTCACTATACGGCCAGGCACTATGCATCTATGCGGACTGGCACTATGCGGCCAGGCACTATACAGCTATGCGGACTGTCACTATGCGGCCAGGCACTATGTATCTATGCGGACTGGCACTATGCATCTATGCGGACTGGTACTATACGGCCAGGCACTATGCAGCTATGCGGACTGGCACTATACGGCTAGGCACTATGCATCTATGCAGACTGGCACTATGCGGCCAGGCACAATGCATCTATGTGGACTGGCACTATGCAGCCAGGTACTATGTAGCTAGACAGACTGGCACTATGCGGTCATGCACTATGCATCTGTGCAGACTGGCACTATACATCTATGTGGACTAGCACTATTCATTGTCCCTGCCAGAACCAGGACAGATTAACATAGAAGATGTCCAAAACTTACTTTGGCCATAACTTCCTCAAAATAATTAGAAACTAACTTTTTAAATGTCAAAATTGTGTAGAATCAAATTTTCTACCACATGGAACAATTAGTTTTCGAAAACAAGTAAGTTTGATAGATCAAAACCAAGAAAAATCGAAAATGGTACAAACTTAGATCTACAAGAATCCATCCATGAAAATCAAAAACTCTAAGTTCTAAAAAGGCTTATAATCATGTAAGAAAAAGTTTAGAACAAACAAAATAATATTTGTCCAATATTTGTCAAGATGTACTTGCCTTAGGTTGGAGGAAGAAGATGAAGAGGAAGAAGAGAAATAAAATAATGGAGGAAAGAGAGAGAGGTTTGGGTTTTTAAAAAGGGAAGGGGGGAGATGGTTCAACATGTTGAACCCATCAAAATAAACCAAGCCAATTCATCCCAAGCAAGCCAAGTTGGACCAAACCAAATTAAACCAAGTCAGAATTAAACAAAAGCAAGGCTAAGAAAGACAAATCAAATACGGGTCACCTGACAAAGGCCAGAATTCCGTGTACGTACTCTGAAAATACGTATAACAGAAAACGGGAGTGACAGGCATGCCATCGGCATACAATGGTACTCTGGCGATATGCCGGTCAAGGAGAAAATCTTTAAGTTGAATTTTTTTTAAAATATTACGAAAACCAATAAAATACGAAATACTGTACAAAAGTACGTATCAGTATATAAATACCAATACTATAAGACGAGTCTCACAGATAGTAATGCTAATAGATTTCTTGTAACTCATTCTGAAATCTCTAATAACACAATTATATAAGCTAGAGATGCAGTTTACTTTGAGAATATATTTTCCTTCAAGGACAGAACCCCTTCATCTTCCTCCAACCATTCTCGTACTATATCTACTAGTTCTCATGTTCAAATATCTAGTTCTCAACTTGAACAAGTCATAGAACCTAGAAGGAGTAAAAGAGAAAGGATTGAAAAAAATTTAGGATGTAAAGACAACACTTCTAAATGGAGATTTAGAAGAAGAAATATATATGGAGCAACCAGAAGGTTTTATTGCTAAAGGCCAAGAAAAGAAGGTTTGTAGATTAGTGAAATCTCTTTATGGCCTAAAGCAAGCTCCCAAGCAACGGCACAACAAATTTGACAAAGTTATTATAGAATTTGGCTTTGTGCTAAATGAATATGACAAAGGTTTGTATTCTAAAAAATACAAATGGGAGTTGTGTTATCTTATGCTTGTATGTTGATGATATCCTTATTCTAGGATCTTCACTGGAATTGATAAATAAAACTAAGAATTATTTATCTAACCAGTTTGATATAAAAGACCTAGGTGAAACAAACTTGATCCTAGGAATGCAAGTATCCAAATGCAAAGAGGGCTATACTCTATCTCTAGCTAGCACATTCAATTGAGAAAATGCTAAGGAAGTTTGAGTATTTTGACAAAAAATCTGCCCTTACTCCTTATGACAGTAATGTTGTTCTCAAGAAGAATGAAGGATCACTTATAGAACTACATAGATATTCACAGATGATAGGGTCCCTTATGAACATAACAAATAGGAACAGACATGATATTGCATTTGCTATCGGGAGACTAAGTAGATATACTAGTAACCCAAATCAGTCACATTAGACATCATTGGACAGAGTATTTAGATATCTTAAGGGTACTCTAGATTATAAACTTTATTATACTAGACACTCTGATATCATAGAAGTTTACTCAGATGCACATTGGATAACTGATTCACATGATGTGAAATCTACTACTGGATAAATTTTTACCCTAGCAGGAGCTGCGATCTCCTGGGGATCATATAAACAAACTGTCATTACCAGAAGTACAATGGACTGGAATGATAGCTTTGGACACTACCTGTACCGAAGTCGAATGACTTAGAAATCTTATTATACATATACATATTTCTGTTCATCATGTTTCTGCAATTTCTATAAAATATGATAATAAATCAGCTATAGAACTACTAAAGCATGATTATGTGAATGCTAAGATGAACAGGCACATGCAGCTGTGATTCAAGTCAATGAAGAGTCTATTAGGCAAATATATGGTTCTTGACTATATAAAGTCAGAAAAGAACCTTGCAGACCACTTGACGAAGGGCCTGTCTAAGGACATTGATCCTAGAATCATCGAGGGGGATGGGATTATGTCCATAGTTTAGTCTCCAGCAGTGGAAATCCAACCGAGTCTGACTGGAGATCCCAAGAAGCCGGTTCAATGGATAGGAACAAGCTGGACTATGTGACTATTATGGAACACTGACCTGGAGATTAAATTCTCTTAAAATAAAAGCCCAAGAGACTTTACATGTGTATATTGGTACCCCATCCCTATGGTGACAGTGTTCCTTGTGTGATATGGATAGGGTGAGTTTAAACTCTTAATAAGTCCAAGCATGATATACAGGATTGTTTCCTATCACCAACCCTTGAGGACTTACTGTTTGCAAAAAACAAAAATAATGTTTTATTCCAAACTAAAAAAAGAGTACAAGAGTACAATGAATTTTAGGGAAGTACAACTGTAGGAATCTGTTCAGAAGACGATCACTTTATCTCTTGGACTATGTAAAATTGAAGACTAGAGCCTTTGGAGAATGCAGCAGCAAATTTATAAGAGTTCTTGATCTCTGTGCGTGCTTCTTCAATAATGATTGGAAATTTTATTTATAGAGTTCTGGAAATATCTATTTTAGCAGTTATTCTGATGTGCGCGAGGCTAGGTTGTACCACATTGGGTTACGCCAACCTCATGTTGCGCCAACTTTCATTCAGTTATCAGTCGTTTACTAACTGTATTTAGACGCGTGGCATCATATGATTGAGATGCGCGTGGTCGTGTACAGAATAATGGACACATTTTGAGAGATTAGTGGCATGTGTGTCACGTCATCCAGCTTTAGAAAATGAAAGTTGTCTCAACTTCATCGGGTTGTGCGAGCTTCAGTCAACAAGTTAAAACTGAGCCTGATTAGATTGCGCCTAGACACGTGACAGCTTTTGAGAAGAGATCATTCATATTGCGCCTAGGCGCAACTAGGAAAATTGTTTCGATTTTGCCTAGACGCAACCCATAAGATGTGCAGGACAGCTGTCAGTCCAATCTCCTCGAGCGGCACAATTCGAGAGATTCGAAAAGATTTTCCTCGTTCACTGTGTTGTCAGTTGTCAGTGCTGTCAGGTAATGATGGCAATTAAATGTCAACACCACGTAGATTTTGCACAATGTGACTGGGCACAATCTGATATATACCGCTACCTGATCCTCGGTGCAGCTTGATCTCTGGGCTCCATATCAGTGGCGTAGCTTGATTTTTGGGGCGCAACTTGATCACTGAGTAGTAAATACATGGCGCAACTTGATATTTAGGCCCTATAATACCCCTTTAAAGTTTTCAAAACTTAAAACATTTCAAAGTTTTGAAATACTTTAAATTTATAAAAGCTTTGACTAAGTCAAGTTGCGCTAGTCAACGCCCGGTCATCACAATTAAATTTCTTTCTCAAAAATACTCAATCTCCTCTTCGTGTTCCGAGTTTCATTGATGATTTTCAGTTTTCCATGAGGAATATGAAGAGTCAATTTGGTAATATATATGTAGGGGTTGATCTTTGTACTTTATTCTTAACAATTTTGATGGCATCTAAGAAGAAGTAGATGGAGACCAATGTTGTCACTGAAATCGAGTCTCCTGAAGCGAAACCCAATGTCACGCCGTCGACTTATTTGTTGGAGGCTAACCCGGCATTGAGGAAAGCAAACTTTCTAGACTACTTCGGGTTAAACCCAACCGTCTTTAATCGCTTGAGTGGTGGGCCATCCACTGAAGAGCGTGGCGATTCAGAGGGATTCCTTAATCTGATACGTCCCTCGGGAATCTGCAACATGCAAGAATTGGACGCCGCCCTTCGTTAGACCAATGAAGACAAAAAAAAGGAATAATGTTTAAGCATGACAACTTTTTATTCTCTTTTCTTGTGTCCTTGTCTGTAGGGGTCCACCCATCTTTTATGCAATAAAATCTAAAATTTCTGATATACTGTGTGGCTATGATTTCAAATGGCCCATGTAGATGCGTTGCTTTGGCTAATTCAATGCTTACTGTTTCATTGAAGGACACATGGCAGTCATCACATGGCTTCAATCGCCCATTGTTTAGTTCTTTTCCAAAAATAAGCTCCTAGAATGATGTGCCTGTTTCATCTTCAATACTTTCAAAAGGACAACCAGAAATGAAAGAGTCAATCATACTTTCTTAAAACAAATAGCCTCTCACAAGGTCTTACTATTCATAAGTTCACTTGCGCCACTTCGTCCCGATGCTATTCGTTTGCATGCTGTGCCTTCAAAAATTGTTAAGTCTCAATAAAGGATCAATGGTATGAGTATTTTTCTTTTGTGCCACTTTTGAAGATAGGTACTGATCTGCATGTTGTAGACACCATTGATATGCGCCAACTATTTCTGAGTATAGGCACACACTGTGGTCCAGTGCTTGACTTCGATCATAGGTGCGCACTGCTGATATGTATATGTTGATCGACATACAGTGTTGATATGCGCCCGTTTGATCAGCGCACTCTATTGAGATGTGCCTGTTGATCAGTACGCTATTTTTGATATGCACCAGTTGATCAGCGCATACTATTGAGATGCGTATGTGCTTCTGAGAATAGGCGCGCATTATTGATAGGTGCCTATTGATCAGCATATACTGTTGATGCGTGCGCAGTTTTGATAGATTTTATTGACTTTTCTTTTCTTTGTTCATATTTGCAGAAGTTTGGTTGACAGGTTTCTTCAAAACTGGCATTGGCGATTTGGATGCTACGAAGAGCATTCTTCTGACACCCACCTCAAAAAGCTCATGTGATTCTGACACTCAAATCAGATAGCTCAAGACTCTTCATGTTCAAGAAGGATCTTCCTCAGATGGTAGGAAGAGCCTTTATACATGAGAGTTCAATGGTGGAGAGACAGAATTAGGAATCGTATCACAAAGGGTGATCTCATTCCTAGTTTCCCTGGCGGGTCGTCTTCTCTCCACCGGTTGTACTGACAGCAGCTTATCTTTGAGCTGCTGTACTCTGTGGTTCTCCTCTCGTCTTTCTGAAAGAGAAGATCAGAGTTGGTTCCATTGTCTGGCTCGTTGCTTCAGGTCGAGATGACAAGGAACTGACACCAACAAAGAAGATCCAAAGATGTAATAAACCTTCATGTTATATTTAGAATAAAAATTCGAGATGTAATAGATTTTTATTAAGATGTATCTATATTTTTAAAAAAAGAATAAAGAATTATTTTCTCTTCTTTATGATTTGATTTTGATGTGGTGATAAGGAAAATAGAATCAAAGAAAAATGTGGATGTGACAAGTTGCTGATGTAATACAGAATTCAGAAGTATAGAGAATGAGAACTCTCGTTATGATAAGTGAATGAGTGAACAACCACTTAGATTTTCGAGGAAAAGACATTGAATGAATGATTAGTCATTTCAACTTTCGAAGAAGTGAATGAACAATCACGTCAGCCGTAAGAGGCTGGGCCAGTGCCTAGTGTGTGGTTCAGCAGACCACCAGATGAGGGAGTACCTCATAGCACGAGCAGCTCAGAAAGGAGGAGCCAGGGCTCCTGCAGGCCAGCAGAGGGGACCAGCCCTGCCGACACAGCAGCATAGGTTCGCCCAGCACCAGCAGCAGGCCAGGAGAGGCCAGTAGGGGCAAGGATTCGCCATGGCAGCAGAGGATACGGAGGCCATCGGAGAGCTGATTGCAGGTTCGATCCTTCTCGACTCCAGTCCAGCTTTTGCATTATTCGATTCCGGTGCTTCGCATAGCTTCATATTAGTATCTTTTGCGATTAGACGCGATATCATAGCTGAATCGTTGCCTAGGAATTACAAGATCACGACCGGGGTGGCATTATCCTCGTGAGTGATGTTTGTAAGGGTCGGAGAGTAGTTTTGGGAGGCCGTGAGTTGGAGGTGAGCCTGCTCGTAATGCCATTGCCGAACTATGATATAGTACTGGGTATGGATTGGTTGAGCAGGCACCATGCCAGCATTGATTGCAAAGGGGGTAGAGTTCTTTTCAGAGCGCTGGGGGAGCCAGAGTTCGAGTACTCCAGACGTCAGGCAGAACAGAGCAACAGAGTTTTTTGTGGAGTCTCGGTCGAGGAGCAGACGATTCTACACCCCTTGATAGCAGAGTATATGGATGTTTTCCCAGAGGAGTTGTCGGGATTGCCACCAGACAGAGATATTGAGTTTTCGATAGACTTGGTTCCAGAAGCAGAACCCATCTCTCAGCATGTCTATCGGGTAAACAACAGTGAGCTGGTGGAGCTAAAGAAGCAGGTGGATGAGCTACAAGACAAGGGCTTCATCCGCTCGAGTTCATCACCATGGGGTACACCAGTGTTGTTTGTGCCGAAGAAGGATGGGTCAGTACGGATGTGTATTGACTATAGGGCACTTAACAACCTCACGATCAAGAACAAATACCCACTGCCGCGGATCGACGATCTTTTTTACCAGTTGAGCGGAGCTCGGGTATTTTCCAAGATTATTCTGAGGTCGGGATATCACCAGGTGAAGGTGAAAGGGGAGAATATTCCCAAGACCACTTTCAGGACGCGGTACGGGTAGTTTGAGTTTTTAGTTATGCCGTTTGGGCTAACCAATGCACCAGCAGTGTTTATGAACCTTATGAACAAGGTATTCCACCAGTATCTGGATCAGTTTGTGGTGGTGTTCATTGATGACATCTTGATATATTCCAAGACTGAGGAGGAGCACGAGGAGCATTTGAGGATAGTGCTGGAGATTCTCAGGAAGGAGCAGCTTTACGGGAAGCTCTCCAAGTGTGAGTTCTTCTTGGACTGGGTGGACTTCTTGGGGCATGTGGTGACTGGAGATGGTATCTCAGTTGACCCCAAGAAGATTGTAGCAGTTGAGGCATGGGCAGCGCCGACTTTAGTTGCAGAGATCAGGAGTTTTCTGGGGCTGGCAGGATATTATCGGAGATTTGTGCAGGATTTCTCCCGGGTTGCAGAGCCGTTGACTCGGTTGACCCGGAAGGATGCTGAGTATATTTGGTCAGAGGAGTGTCAGGCAGCTTTTGATGAGTTGAAGAAGCGGCTTACGATAGCTCCGATTCTGACATTGCCTTCAGGATCAGGTGGTTTCACTATTTATAGTGACGCTTCAGGGAAGGGGCTGGATTGTGTCTTATAGCAGCTTGGAAAGGTGATTGCATATGCTTCCAGGCAGTTACGTCTCCATGAGAAGAATTACCCTACCTATGACCTGGAGCTGGCAGCAGTGATATTTGCTCTGAAGTTGTGGAAGCATTATCTGTATGGAGAGAGGGTGGAGATCTTCACAGATCACAAGAGCTTAAATTATGTGTTCACTCGGAAGGAGTTGAACATGAGGCAGCGCAGATGGCTAGAGTTGATAAAGGACTTTGACATCCTACTTCAGTATCACCCAGGGAAGGCCAACATGGTTGTCGATGCCTTGAGTAGGTATCCGACAGCCATGTATTTGACCATGGATCGGCATTTGCTTGCAGACTTGGAGAGCCTTGGGATTGAGGTGATCGTGCCCGGAGTACAGATGCAGATGTGGGGCATGCAGATTTAGTCAGACTTGGTGGAGAGGATCAAGTCGGCACAGTTTGAGGACGTTGCTCTGCAGTGTCTCCGAGAGCAGGTTCGAGCAGGATTGCTGGAGGGCGAGTTTTCTCTTACAGAGGATGGTGCCTTGAGGCACGGTTCCAGGTTATGTGTGCCCAGCGGAGATCTCAGGGAGCAGGTTATGCAGGAGGCCCACAGATCTCAGTACTCTATACACCCGGGTGCCAACAAGATGTACCGAGATCTAAGAAAGCATGTTTGGTGGTCCGGGATGAAGCGGGAGGTGGCTCGTTTCGTGGCTAGGTGCTTGGTCTGTCAGCAGATCAAGGCAGAGAGGCAGAGGCCAGGAAGATTGTTGCAGCCGCTGCCCATTCCCGAGTGGAAATGGGAGCATATCACTATGGACTTCGTATCAGGATTGTCGCGTACACCAGGAAGAAAAGACGCAATTTGGGTCATCGTTGACAGGTTGACCAAATCGGCCCACTTCTTGCCATTCAAGGTGGGTACGTCTACCGAGAGGCTGGCGGAGATGTATATGCGGCAGATAGTCAAGATTTATGGGATTTCGGTCAGCATCGTCTCAGATCGGGATAGTCGCTTTACTTCCCATTTCTGGAAGAGTCTGCAGACCAGCTTGGGCACTCAGCTCAAGTTTAGTACTGCATACCACCCCCAGACGGACGGACAGTCAGAGTGGATTATTCAGACACTTGAGGATATACTGCGGACGTGCGTCCTGGACTTTGGAGGTTCCTGGGAAAATCATCTCCATTTGGTGGAGTTTGCTTACAATAACAGTTTCCAGGCCAGCATCGAGATGTCACCTTTCGAGGCTCTGTATGGGCGTAGGTGTCGTACACCCATATCTTGGGATGATGTAGGTGAGCGAGCTTTACTGGGGCCAGAGATGATTGTTGATGCAGCCGAGAAGGTGAAGCTCATCAGGGACAGACTTCGCGTAGCGCAGGACAGACATTGGCACTGGGCCGATAGCCACCGGAGGCCCTTGGAGTTTGAGGTACAGATTAGAGTAGGATTAGATTTAGGTTTGTTTGTTTGTGATTTTTGATCATGTTTGTTTATTATAATTAATTGAGACCTTGCTTGTGATTAGGTCGGAGACCAGGTTTTCTTGAGGATATCTCCGACTCGTGGTACGATACGTTTTGGTGGAGGCGGGAAGCTTAGCCCGCGTTTCATCGGCCCTTTCGTTATCAGCGGGAGAGTCGGTGACGTGGCATACAGGCTAGACTTGCCGCCTGTGCTAGTGGGGGTCCACAACATATTCCATGTATCACAGTTGAGACGGTACGTTGCTGACCCTAGCCATGTGCTCGATCATTCGGAGATTGAGGTTGGTCCTTCTCTCAGCTATCCAGAGCAGCCAGTGGAGATTCTGGATCGACGAGAGAAGGTTCTGAGGAACCAGGTGATATCCTTGGTACGCGTCGCATAGAGGCATCATTCTCCAGGAGAATCTACCTGGGAGCGGGAGGATGAGATGCGCGAACGGTACCCATATCTTTTTGGGCCGTGAGGTATAGTTTCTATCCTTCTCATCAGTTGCATTTCGCCTTTCAATTTCGAGGACGAAATTCTTTTAAGGAGGATAGATTTGTTACTACCACATTTCTAGTTTGAGAATATTTTTGTCATTTTTGGGGTTATTTGAATTTATTAGAATTTATTTGAATTTAATATATTTTAGTTAGGAATTTTAAATGATTTATTTGAATGGTGTGATTAAATCCTAGTTCATTGATTGCCATGTGGTTTTGGTTAGCCTAACCTAGATTGGACCTAACCTAGATTAGTCATAACTAATTTAGTTAGCCACTTTGAGAATTAGATGGTTTGGTTAATGGTTTAAGTCAAGTTTAGTTAAGTTAAGTGATTTTGCTTAAGACTAGGAAAGAGCCCTTTATTCTAGACCACACAATACCCTTGATTCATTCCTAGCCCTAGGATGCAACCTAGAAACCCTAACCTAGCCTAGTGGCCGGCCAAGACTTTCCCCCTTGCCTATATAATATCATTTCGGAGATTTGAGCCTACTTCCAATAGTTTATCATTCTTTCCTAAAGACATGGTAAGCCTACACTTAATTTCTCCATAGATCAATCAATATAGGTCTATTTTCATTGAGATTTCCTCCATAGCACTCTAAATACTGTTCCTCTACTGTTTGTGGAGTCACATCACAGGTTTGGGATAATTTGAAGAAATTAGGTGGACTTTTGGAGGTTCATTTTGAAGAGCTTTTGTGTTGAAGAACACATAGAGATAAAATCCTATTCCCTTATTAAAACTAGGGTTCCCTTGCATTAACACCTAGCCCTAGGTGTCCTGATTCTATAGGATTAGGATTCGTTCCAATTCGTGTCATGTACGTATCCGTATCGGATACGTATCAGTGACTGTGCACAAGTGTTCGATGAAATGCCTCAATGGGCATTTCGTATTGATTTTCGAATTGTATTTAAATAGAAATTAATATTTTGTTGTCGCTTACACGTTTGTGTTTGACTGAGGTGGTTCCTGTGTCGTGTCGTTCAGGACACGTGTACACGAGGGTGCACACGTGCGCGCACTGGCAATACAATCCCCTGCTATTCGTGGTCTTGTGCTCGATGCACAAGCGACGTGGCGAGCTAGGATTTGTCGAGGAAGTGGGGGCAGTGTCTGACACGAGGGCCCCCAAGCCTCGAGTCTTCTCGTGTCGTGTAGGACACGATATTGTGCGTGCACAGGGAGTACACTGTGCGTATCAGTGTACAGTTTGGTTCCTTTGTTTTAATTCAGTTTAAGTAGTTTAATTCATGATTTTATTTGCTATTTAGATCCTAAATATATTGTATAAACTGTAATAGATTAGATTTTCATATTATAATAGGTTTTGATCATAGAATGGAGATTTGACATAGGGAATTAGATTGTCACTGATACCCAGTTCCTACATCCTCATTCCTGTGATGATTTCCAGTTTTAAATGTTTATATTATGATTAAATTGCCATTTTAATTCCAGGGCATGTTTAGTAACCTTTGTTAGTTCGAGTTTTTCATATTAGATAGGTTCTTGTATCAAGGAATGGAAATTTGGACTGTTGGCTGATACCATTGATATATTCTAATCCTAAACCTTGATTCCTATTCTTTAATCTGATTTTTTTTATAATGTTCAGTCATCAAGTGATCCTAAATGTTATAGTTCATGATTAGTTTGATTTTACATAGGCTTTATGGCTCATTACCTATGAGTTGGGTTTCGAAATATATATGACTGATATTTTCAACTTGGAATGTTTCATTCCCTTTTATTCTGCCAAATGGATTCCAATTCTTTTATGTTAACTGAGAAATGGATTAGAGGATTAGCTGATTCTTGTGCTATCTTGATAACCTGAATTGGGGTTTTCCTAATAAACTGAAATTGATGTTGTTTGGTTATTTTTTCAGAAAGATGAAACCTGGGTTTTGTTTCAACCTGAGAACTGAGATTGAAATGGGGTTGGGATATGTATGGACTGAACTGGGTTCAGTTTCTTTTAACTAAGATTATGAATTGATTTCTTTCCTTTCTTTTCTGTCCAGAATTTGGACTGCTCACTGTTTTGCAGTCCTTATTGGATTGTACACACATACACACACACACACACACACACACACACACACACACACACACACACACACACACACACACACACACACACACACACACACACACACTGTTCAGACATGCCCTCCTATTCATTCCTGTCACACTATTTTGTACAGCACCCTATCTCACACACACACCCTCACACTCATTGTTAGACACACACTTTGTTCCTCTCATTAACACACACATTACATTGCCCCCTCTCTATATACATATGCATATATATTAATATGTGTATACCTATACATGTAATGTATATATATATAAGGTAATGTATATCTATATGTATATGTATTAAGCCTATTATATATATATATATATATATTTATATATATATATATATATATATATATATATATATATATATATATATATATATGTGATGGTTCCTAATGGATATGTATTATAACCTAAAGTAAGGTATGTAATATATATATATATATATCCATGAAATGTGAATGTAAATGTGCCTATACCTATGTATAGGTATATGGGTAACCTAAAAGCTAGTGTATTTCTATGTTGTGTTAGATAACATATCAATATGTGTAGTATTTTAGATATAGATAATGTCATATAGTCTTGTGTTAGGGTTGGTCTATAGGCATGATACAGCCTATGGCATATATGTGAGTCTGTTTGACTAGTGAGCCTAGGTTGGGCTTGTATAGCTTTGTCAGACCTAGAATAGACTTGCTAGACTAGTGTAGACTTGTTTGACCTAGTTTGGACTTGTTAGACCTATTTCGACCATAGTTGACCTAGTTTGACTTCTAGGGTTGACCAGAGTTGACCATGAGTTGACTTTGGCCTAGATTGACCTAGATTCATGTAGAATACATTGCAGTATTTTATTTTATCATTTTGGGCTTGTTATGACTTGTGTTGTTCTAAATAGGAGCCAGACACCACTCCTCGGACAGTACTTTCATATTGGACACTCAGATACCAGGCGAGTACATTCTCTGATCATTTCATATCCTGCTTAGAATTATTTTCCTGCATTAAATTACTTTACTTGATACTGTCACATTGGTCACACGGATTAGTACTATATGGATCCCTTCTTGAGATGTTATCCCTTCAGGGAGCATCGGGTACTACATGTTCTGTGTGTTTCACTTACATGGCGTATCACTATGCTTCATTTGGTTCTTTGATCACTTGTGACATATACTCTTATGATAACAGAATTTTTCTTGAATCCTTATCCCATTTATTGGTTTTCCTAGAATCCCCATTTATGGGACTACTATGTACCACCCTTCGGGGGCTGTTACATAGAATCATAATATAACCTGGTTGGATCCTTGTGTATTAATTGGGGGTACGGGGGATTAGAAGTAGACATGTGAATAATACTCAAGTAGTATCTCATCAGAATCTTTCCTTAGTATCTCATCAGAATCATCCTATGCTATTTACATGTCTATATTATACTCTGACTCACTAGCCACTGTTAGCTCTTACTTATAGTAGATATTTCTATTACAGTTCACTCTCTCTGTTTACATACTGTATTTCTTCAGTATCTATATCTTACTTTGCTGCATGATTATATTTTCTAACCTGCTATGAACTGCTGAGATGTATTGTGCTCGCTCCTGTCCTGACTGGACCTGTTGAAAATATTACAGAGGACGAGGAGGAGGCCTGTGTGGATACCTTCTACGGGGCATCCCTAGACGACACTTGCGAGCTGGACTCTCAGGAGGACCCAGCTCTAGCTGAGGACATTACCCCTATTGCCTAGACTAGCTTAGTTAGGCCTTATCTTATTTTATGTTGTCTTGAGACTGTTTAGCTAGACTTTACTTCTGTTAAGAGATTTTGAGTTGTATATATTCTTTCATATTCAGTAGCTGAGTTTTGTACTCTGAGTATTTGCTGGGATATTATTTTAGACTACTTCATCCTCTGTATTTCCTTGAGTTCTATATCATATCGTGCTATCTCTTCCTTAGTTGTGATTGAGTTTATTTACTGCTATGTTACCCCCACTCGGGGAGTATAAACTGCTTAGTATTATATTGTTAGATGTATGTTGACCTAGGACAGCGTTCTACCACCGATACTGCGGCGTAGGCTGAACGTGCCCACGTCTCGTGCCCTTACTCTAGGATACGGATCGTGACACATTTTTAGTGGTGACCCAAGCAGGTCTAGACTAGAAGTGTAGTGGTATTTGAATTAGAGTATCACTACAGCCTGCAGTAGGATATAGGACATTAAATTTTAAGGTACTCAATCACTTTAGGAAAAATTCTTTTATTGCCATCTAAATCCTTATTGTCAACTGATCCTTTTGAATTTTAATTGTCCGCCCTTGTTATATCGCTTCTTTCTCCGAAATTGATACTCTTGTTTGTCTATCTTCAGGATGGTAGAGACTCGATCGCAGCGTACCATTCATGGGGATGCTATAGAGGGGACTGCTACCTCTCAGCCAGTACAGCAGGGCCAGGGGACTGCAGCTCCTGCCACCTCTGCTCGTATTGAGACCTCGGCAGCAGCATCAGGGGGTATGCCTCCACCGGCTCGGAGGCAGGATCCAGTCATCGCAGAGGAGCCCTTCCAGCAGCCGCCGTCTATAGGATACGTGGATGCAGCGCAGATGTTCGCATACTTCCAGCAGTTTATGGACCGACAGCAGGCTCGACAGGACAGGGGCATGGAGTTGGCCCTTACGACGGTTGCAGCTCGACCAGTGGTCCATCAGCCGAGGACACCGGGGATAGAGCAGTTTCAGAAAATGAGCCCCAGAGACTTCCTGGGAACAGAGGGGATACTATATGCTGATGAGTGGATCGAGCATATAGAGGAGATCTTCCGTCTGGCCCGAATACCAGCAGATCTGCAGATTGAGGCCGCAGCTAGCCGGATGCGAGATATTGCTCGCACCTGGTATCAGTCAGACCCCATGTTGGGGGTAGCTGGGCAGACTTGGGAGGAGTTCAAGGGCTTCTTCAGGAAGAAGTTCTTCCCAGATTCAGCACTCAGAGCCTTGGAGTCGCAGTTCGAGAGCCTAGTCCAGGGGAGCCTTTCAGTGGAGGAGTACGCAGGGGAGTTCGGCCGCCTCGGCAGGTTCGTAGAGGGCTTGAACGAGACGGTGAAGGCCCAGAGTCAATCTACTTCTAGTGGCCACGGGTTGCCGTACGGGAAAACTCTATCTTGTCGACAAGTTGTCCATGACCATGCATGACTCGACTCAAACTGACGTCTCACACAGTCAATCTACTTCTAGTGTCACCATCTCTTTCAGGACCAAGTTCAATACTTTTCACATTTGAGACCTTGCCTCGACGACCCAGTCGCGAGCATTCTTCTTTCTTGCCTCGACGACCCAGTCGCGAGCATTCTTCTTTCTTGCCTCAACGACCCAGTCGTGAGCATTCTTCTTTCTTGCCCCAAAGACCCAGTCGTGAGCATTCTTTTTTCTTGCTCTATCATTTCACTCAACTCAAGAACAACTATTGAAACACTTTCCAAACTCAATAAATCAACCGTGGCCCGTGTCTTAAAATACTAAGTCCGTGCCATCGTGTCTTGGACCAACTTGAAACTCTATGTGACACCACTGCCCAAGTCATACTCTATATGACAGGCCTTACAATCGTGAGACTATGTGGTTATACCCAGCCGTAGAACTCATAGGGCCGTGTCTGCTACTACTCCTGTTAGCTTAATGTAACTCGCCTAACTTACTTTGCAACAACTTGACGAGCAAAGGCTGCGTCAAGCCTTGTGTCATAGGAACGTGCCGTGCACGCATTTGACTTGAAGAACCAAGCTATTTGGGGTGCCTAGACTTATGCTACAAGCCGTGCAATACAACTTAACCCGTCGGGCGAGCAGAGGCTATGCCACGCCTTGGGCGATAAGACCGTGCATGCTTTATGAAGCATTTATGCTGGCGACGCCTATGAATTTGGCTAACTCTTAGCTTGTGGCGAATACCAACTTTTTCCTTCTCCAAAGCCACGGGACGAAGGACTGAGTATCATTTTCGAAGTACACCGTGCACCAACTCTAAGCCGACCGTTGGACTTTTCTATATTCTAACTCAATTCAACCTGTAGGAATTATTCCCTTTAGCTATGTAGATTTGTCTCTTTTATTATCAAGCCTACATCTGCGAGTTGAAAACATGCATTTTATTATGTGAAGGCTAAGATGAGGCAAGTTCACCAAAACTATCCCACCTGAGCGAGCGGTCGCCTTGACCGAGTGATGTCTTCGAGCAGTCGTTGTAAGGCTAAGTCCGAACGCCGTTGGCATTCCGATTCCTCCGATTGACTGAGCGGGACGGCTCACTACATCATACACCACTCAGAAAAAATTTTATCCTCGAAACTAACTGAGTACTTACTTATTGACTTATCACTTTACTCAACATTTAAGAACTCTCGCACACACTACGCCTATGCATTTTCTAAATTCGTGCCACGCTCGTGCTACCCACAATCCTTTTCTTCTAAACTCACGATCTCAAAATCCTCGACACTTTTCCGTTTCTCAAGTCTCACTTGATTCAACGTATCACTTAGTTGGATCGTGCACATATTCTAGGCGTCCCCAAAATATATGCATTTCAGCCAAGCCTCGTGATAGAGAATCCACCATCACCACTCGAGTCGAATCGTGCACATATTTGGGCGTCCCTGATATACATGTATGTCAACCGATACTCGTGAGTGGTGCCTCGAAAAATCCTACCACTTCGCACTCGGATGTCTGCCTACCCGCTAGGCTATGTCTTTCCGTCAGTATTGGAATCATAGTTCCCAAACAACAATATCAACACTGACCCCATCCTAAGGTCAAACCAAATTGATAGTGCGGGATTTTCTATCCAAGTTCGTATCACTCCAATTTTTAAACATCGAGCATGGATTCCCTACGCACATCCCAATATTCGTCGCACAGGGTCTGAGTCATTCAGCAAAGCCATCCTACGATAACTCATGTTTCAACCAATTCCTTGACGTATCGATATCGTTCGTTCATCAAGCTATTTTGTATAGTCTATCTCTCTGAACACGTTCAATATAGTTTGCCTATCAATCCTTCTCAATTCAAGCACGCTATGACACAATTCGTCGCTAACCAAAATTTTACATTCCATATTTCCTAAGTCATCTATTCCAATTCACATAATCGATCATGAGGTCATCTAGCTTAACAATATGTTGTGCCCCAATCTCACACGATTCTGATTATCCACGGTGGGCATGAATCACCATGCACGTATAGACTAATTCATTCTCGATACGCGGATTGGACCTACTCAATCCTCAAGTTTTATTTATTCATCAATCACAAGTCCTAACATCCTCAAATTTTCCTTCGCATCAAACCGACAAGTCGAGACAATCAAAGTTGCCGCATCCTGATTTTTCGAGTTCGATCATTCCTACGACATGAATCACCATGTCAGTGCTCACGCGGAACAATCGCTCCAAATTCGACGTAATGCATGTACGAGGCTGGAGTTGCGCTCGTGTAAGACAAGAATGTCGACGTTGTGGCTATCAACGCAACCATCAAGACACGATCATTTTCATCCAACATTCATCTCAATCAAAATCCTAAGTATGAAATCCAACTGAACAATAACACTTGCACGATCGTCATTCATTGAGTTAGAGTACCCCCGAGTTATCGCATATCGATCTTTGATACGCTTCAATACCATCGACGATATGCATAACCTGACGATCTTCCTTTGCAACCAATTTTGAGTCGTACGAATTATGCTATCGTCCGACTGTATAATCTCCTCGACATTCAATTCAAGTTCGATCATTATCCCTCGAATCATTCACAACATCAATTTCCTTAAACCAATTTCACGTATTGTTCATCCGTTTATCTTAAGTCATCGACCAACGTATTTCCTCAATTCGTAACATTTCTTGCTAACTCAAATCATCTAGCAACATTCAATCCAATCCTTAGAGTCATTGCGTAACTTCAAAATTCAACTTTTCATGCACGCGATTCTTTCCATCGTGCTAACTTTTTCTATACGATCCACCTATCGATTTCCTTTATCAAGTCACCCGTTCGCTACACCTTAACTTTTCCTCGATTCGATTTCACCTACTCAATCATCTTCATGTTTCATATTCGTGCAATCTCAATCCCGTGCACGTTCCGTGTACATAAATTCTAGGTTGTTCGAATCAATTTGTCAAATCTTCAAGACTACAACCTGTTCAACAATACTCAATCTAAAGCTTTGCATACGCACGACGCTTGCTGATAGACTCATCGACACCCCGAATCCTCGATCGATCGATCGACATCCCTGAGGCTATCGCATACACCACTCAGGGATGAAGTCATTCAACAAATTCTCAAAACTATTATTCGATTCACAATCTACTTTCTCGAATTTCCGTCCGAACGATTCCTTAAATTTGAAGCACGATTACCTTATATCGCACCGACGATAACATCGTCGTTCGATAGCACCCCTATCGATAGTCATCTCAATTTACTCAATCGAGTTCAACTCATTCTTGTTCGATACTATTCAATTCCTGCACTCGACTTTTCTAAGGTCGACGCAACTTTGGTGTATATGTCCAGTCCGACTTAGCCAACCGTGCTTACGCGAACTATCTTTTTATTTTTTCGAAAACTGTTCTCCTATATTTTGCAAAATAGTTGACTTATTGTATGGACATCCCGTAGGACATTTGAGAGAGAGCGCACCAACGATATCAACTTGCGGAAACACAATTCAGAGTTTACGAAAATAACGGAGTTAAAGAATTCAATCGATAGTCCAAGAACGTAAAGTCGTGCTCTGATACCATTATGTCATGTCCCGCTCCCGTACGAGCGATCGTCCTCGCTAAGGCATGATGTCGTACGAGCCTAGATTGTGCTAGTGCAAGGCGGTTCCATAACGGCCGATTTCAGCGGCTGCGACGGGGTCGTCGTACAGAAGTTCCATGCATAGACATTGATGAATAGCAGCAGAAATTAGAACAAAACACAAGTCATTGCAAAACACTCTTTTATTGATATTGAAACAAAGATTACAATGGGCGCAAGGCCAAGATTGCAAGTCTCTCAAGCTCACTCAAGCATACTCATCTCACATTACAAGTCACTCAGCTCTCTCTCATCTCTCAATACAAGTCTTGAACTAGCGGATGCTTCGGAAGGCGACGTCCATACATTATGTCCTATATAAGTCTTGAATACATGCGGCCGTATGCTTCGAATCGCCAAGGAACTCCGTGCCTCGACGCATCCAAGCGAGCTCTGTGCCACGAGCTTCTACCTGTGCCTGCACATGAAAACTATGTGGGTGTCAGTACTCAACTGTACTGGTGGAATGAGCACCTCGTCCACCCATACAAAATCGACACGTTGATTTACTTTGTGTGTGTAACATAGTCCCTTCTTATCAATTGTCTTTCTAGTCTTGTCTTAGGATCAGTTTTAGGACCGACGCTTTGGCCTATTTTGTGTCTCTAGACCATTCCGTGCTTGTAACAACAACGTCGACTCAACAATGTTAACCTATCAAGTCGTGCTTGCCTTTCGACCAAAATCATAGACTCAACTACGCGATAAAACTCCATTCCCGTGTGACCGTGCTATAAGTCCTTGTTGAGGCCGTGCCTCGCAACTCAATGAGACTCAGTCATATTGCCGCCTCATGGCCCTTGCTGCTTCGATCATCGAAAGACCCAATCAAGACATGTGAACTAAGAGTCACTCGACCAACTTTGCCTTGCGGCGTTTCTTGACTTAAACTCAAGACAACTCAAATCCAATTTATGCACCTTATATGCCGACAACTTAAGGCTCGACGCCACGTCTCGTGCCAAAGCACGTCGCCTACGCTGCAACCAAATCTTAGGACCAACATTTTGTGTTCCAACTATACTCACACATTCAACACAACTTCTTTGATATACTACACTCAATACTCGACTCAATCCAAAGGCATATACGCGGATTTGCCGCCATATCGACTCATCTATATAATTTGGTCACTGGCTCCCAGAGCCATTGTGGACTCCCTTTTAGCTGAGTATAGGATGGACCGGTCAAGCGGGTAGCTAGCCCTAATGAGCGTCCATCGAATACTTTACCCCAGGCTCAGCTATTTTAGACTCCCAGAGCCATTTTTGTTTCCTTAGTCCGTATTGGTCCCGTGGCCACGGGTTGCCGTGCGGGAAAACTCTACCTTGTCGACAAGTTATCCATGACCATGCAAGACTCGACTCAAACTGACGTCTCACACAGTCAATCTACTTCTAGTGTCACCATCTCTTTCAGGGCCAAGTTCAATACTTCTCATATTTGAGACCTTGCCTCGATGACCCAGTCGCGAGCATTCTTCTTTCTTGCCTCATCGACCCAGTCGCGAGCATTTTTCTTTCTTGCCTCAACGATCCAGTCGTGAGCATTCTTCTTTCTTGTCCCAACGACCCAGTCGTGAGCATTCTTCTTTTTTGCCCTATCATTTCACTCAACTCAAGAACAACTATTGAAAAACTTTCCAAACTCAATAAATCAACCGTGGCCCGTGTCTTAAAATACTAAGTCCGTACCATCGTGTCTTGGACCAACTTGAAACTCTATGTGACACCACTGCCCAATTCATACTCTATATGACGGGCCTTACAATCGTGAGACTATGTGGTTATATCCAGCCGTAGAACTCATAGGGACGTGCCTGCTACTACTCATGTTAGCTTAACGTAACTCACCTAACTTACTTTGCAACAACTTGACGAGCAAAGGCTGCGTTAAGCCTTGCGTCGTAGGAACGTGATGTGCACGTATTTGACTTGAACAACCAAGCTATTTGGGGTGCTTAGACTTATGCCACAAGCCGTACAATACAACTTAACCCGTCGGACGAGCAGAGGCTATGCCACGTCTTGGGCGATGAGACCGTGCATGCTTTATGAAGCATTTATGCGGGCGACGCCTATGAATTTGGCTAACTCTTACCTTCTGGCGAATACCAACTTTTTCCTTCTCCCAAGCCACGGGACGAAGGACAGAGTGTCATTTTCAAAGCACGCCGTGCACCAACTCTAAGCCGACCGTTGGACCTTTCCATATTCTAACTCAATTCGACATGTCGGGATTATTCCCTTTAGCTATGTGGACTTATCTCTTTTATTATCAAGCCTACTTGTGCGAGTTAAAAACATATGATTTACTATGTGAAGGCTAAGATGAGGCAAGTTCACCGAAACTACCCCACCTGAGCGAGCGGTCGCCTTGACCGAGTGATGTCTTCGAGCAGCCGTTGCAAGGCTAAGTCCGAACGCCGTCGGCATTCCGATTCCTCCGATTGACTGAGCGGGACAGGGCACAACACTTCTTCTCAACAGAAATTAGCCTCTAATTATTGTACAACACAGGGATCATGTAGAACATGTGAGTACTGAATAGGACGGCAAATGATAAGATGACTTGGGAGCTATTTCGGAAGCTATGTTACAACCCGTAAACCAAACAAGGACCGGAGTTGTAACCCTTCTTCCGAACATAACTCAACCTCCAATCATTTATCGATAAAAGTAATGCATAAACAATAATGTACTAAAATAAACATATGGATACTGCCTAGATAAAACTAGACTGGACTGGACTAGACTGACTCCATCCATTAATCATGGCCAAGCAATGAGTACGACTTTATACATTAGCTAACTAGGGTTATCTCATGCCTAGTTACTAACAAATGCAATGAGATATTCCAACAGCCATAAGCCCTGCAGACTTAATCTAGGTTATCCAGTTGTAAGATGAGAGAGTTGGATTAGGTGACTTAGGGGTGCAACATATGACAGTGTACTGGAAATGTACCCTACTCGACGGCAGGCTACAAGTCCAATTAAAGTGCCCAGATAACGGAACTGCCTGCAGTTGGAAAATCTCTTTATGAACTACTTAATCAATCTAGTCATTAACCTAGTCAGATTCAATATGAATACCTGACCGTGGTAACCAGGAATTCATGTCCTAGACATGATGTAGACGAGACATGTAGCTTGTTCACTCATACACAATACATTCAACCACGGTGTCCAAAAGAGTTACATTAGCAAGGAGAAATAGCCGTCACAACAGCATCTTTATTAAGCATGTCGTGATAAGTTTACTTGTCATGTAAAGAGTACTTGTCAAGAGTGCGTCTCGACGGGCCACTATCATGCAAAGCAAAGAAGTGACATGTAACATGAGTGCACCACAACGGGTCACTATCTAGAATAAGTAGAGAAGAGACGTGTAGCATGAGTGCACCACGACGGGCCACTATCTAGATTAAGCAAAGAAGAGACATAATCATGAGTGCACCACGACGGGCCACTATCTAAGAATAAGCAAACATGACAATAAGGATCGCATGTAGAAAGAATTAAATAAAAGACGTATCATGGCATGGAAGAAGAAATAAATAAAAATACTACTTGACATAAAACAATAATTGAATCTGTACTAGTATTAAGAATATAAAGAGGGTATAATTATTTTCTAACTATACAAAATTATCTAATCATGATAAGAATTTATTACAGTCGAAGGAAACCTCAAAAACGTGAAGTACAAAAAATATGCCAAAAAGATCAAAACTATGATTGAAGTTATCAATCGCATATGAACTCTAGTTTAAGTGAAACAAGAAGATTCTTGAAGCCAAGACAAAGATCTACAATTTTTATGTTGGGAGTTGGGAGAAATTCTGGCCACAAATCAGCCAAATAAGGCATAAAACAACTAAAATAGGCACTATGCGGCACTATGCGGCTAGGCACTATGCAGCTATGCGAACTGGCACTATACGGCCAGACACTATGCAGCTATGCGGACTGGCACTATGCGGCCAGACACTATGCATCTATGCGGCCAGGCACTATACGGCCAGACACTATGCAGCTATGCGGCCAGGCACTATACGGCCAGGCACTATGCAGCTATGCGGACTAGTACTATGCGGCCAGGCACTATGCATCTATACGGCCAGGCACTATGTAGCTATGCGGATTGGCACTATGCGGCCAGACACTATACAGCTATGTGGACTGGCACTATGCGGCCAGGCACTTTGCATCTATGCGGGCTGGCACTATGCGACCGGGCACTATACAACTATGCGACTGACACTATACGGCCAGGCACTATGCATCTATGCGGACTGACATTATGCATCTATGCTGACTGGCACTATATGGCCAGGCACTATACAACTATGCAGACTGGCACTATGCGGCCAGGTACTTTGCATCTATGCGGACTGGCACTATATGGCCAGACACTATGCATCTATGCAGACTGGCACTATGCATCTATGCGGACTGGCACTATACGGCCAGGCACTATGCATCTATGCCGACTGGCACTATTCATTGTCCCTGTCAGAACCAGGACAGATGAACATAGAAGATGTTCAAAACTTGCTTTGGCCATAACTTCCTCAAAACAAGTCAAAATCTAACTTTTCAAAGGTCAAAATTGTATAGAATCAAATTCTCTACCACATGGAACAATTAGTTTTCGAAAACAAGTAAGTTTGATAGATCAAAATAAAGAAAAACCAAAAATGACACAAACTTAGATCTACAAGAATCCATCCATGAAAATAAAAAAAACTCCAAGTTCTAAAGAGACTTATAATCATGCAAGGAAGAGTTTAGAACAAACAAATAACATTTGTCCAACATTTGGCAAGATGTACTTGCCTTAGGTTGGAGGAAGAAGATGAAGGGGAAGAAGAGAAATGAAATAATGGAGGAAAGAGAGAGAAGTTTGGGTTTTTAAAAGGGAAGAGGGAAGATGGTTTAACATGTTGAACCCATCAAAATAAACCAAGCCAATCCATCCCAAGCAAACCAAGTTGGACCAAATCAAATTAAACCAAGTCAGAATTAAACCAAAGTAAGGCTAAGAAAGACAAGTCAAATACGGGTCACCTGACAAAGGCCAGAATTCCGTGTACGTACACTGAAAATACGTATAACAGAAAATGGGAGTGACAGGCATGCCGTCGGCATACAATGGTATACTAGCGATATGCCGGTCAAGGAGAATATCTATTAGTTGGAAAAAAAATTAAAATATTCTAAAAACTAATAAAATACGAAATATAGTACAAAAGTACGTATCAGTATATAAATAGCGATACTATGAGACGAGTCTCACAACTCTCACATCCTTAGAAAAATTCCGTCCTCGGAATTTCTTAAAACTAGTCGAACAAGATAACCAAAACAAAAGCTCAAGAAAATACAACTATCTCCATAAAACGAAGCATGGCATATAAGTAAATGAAGGCAACAATAATATAAATAAATGCGTAAGCAATAAATGAAGACAATACTAATCTAAATAAATGTGTAAGCAATAACACAAGCACAATCAAGAAGGGCTGGAGGCATATGAATAAATATGCCTCCTGAGTTAGTTGAGTATGGACCAACGTCCTCGCTGGCCTACGCTGACTCCCAAAATAGATAAAGGTCAAGTCTCAAGGTAAGTCGGTACCAATAACTTAGTCTAAGACATGACACTACCCAGGACGTATCATCGTAGTCGAGATACCTGATATTTATCACATGTCTCGACTATGAGGATAGAAGAGTGGGACGAGAAACTCACATTCACTCACCGAATAAGTCAAACTGACCATTGTACTCTACATATAGATAGAATACAAAGTCGCCGACAAGAACCGTAGATATACTACCACTACCTGGCCTGCTACTGAAAGACATATCCAAAGGTCATAACTGAAAAAAAACCATGAAGATGGTACCTGAGACTCCCAAGGTATTACCCTCATACAAATACTACGTACAGCTGCTCCTGGTACTGCGCAGTCAATCACGCTCTGAGCTGCCTGACCCTCTAAGCTCGTGATGGCGGTGGGTACTGTGCCAATGGTTGAACATCTAGTATTGGCCCCAACTGTTCGTCCACTGTTGGAGGTGATGACTGAGGTGACTGAAAGGACTGCAGTGGTATATCATATATAGATGGTCGTCCTCGAGATGTCGGATATGGGCAAGTGCTAATTGAATGGTCTACTGCTCCACAGCAGAAGCATCGCCTATTGGTCATCCAACAAACTGATCTAGAATGCCCTAACTTTCCACAATAGGTACAGGCTTGTTCTGCTCGATACTGCTGCTGGGTTCTCTGTCTCTGAGCTTGCTGCTACTGAACCGATGCTGGTGCCTGTTGGTCGGAAGGCTGGAAGGATGAGGATCCACCTTGACTCCTCCCGGGACAAATTCTTATCATGTGGTCAAGTGAACCGCACGATAAACATAGAAAGTTAGCCCTTCGACAAGATGAGTGTGCCCTTTCCTTCTACAGAAGGAACATACGACTGGTAAATCCTGGTGCTGGTATGGACGTTGGTCTACTAGTACTGGTGATGGACGTTGGGGTGAAAAGCCTGATACAGGTGAATGGTACCTCTTACGACCCTCAGTTCTAGATTCGGTCCTCCTGGTTACATGATCTTGCTCTCGTACTGCCTCCATGGTAGGTCGGGCTCGATATGCTGACTGGCTGGATGGCTGGTACTGTCTGGCTCCAATCTGTACTTCCTCTGGATGCAAGTTCTTAGCTTGAAATTCATCGGGTATTCCTTGTTCACTTCGTTCATTCAACATATGGATAATCTGTTGGAGAATGAGATCTCGTCGTTGTTGCGACTCTATCATTTCTTTGATAATTCCAATGAGTACAGGTATATCCGGCTGATCTGGAACTACCTTGCTCGGACTGCTGATTATACGGGCACAGCGGGATGATCGAGATGGACTGACAACTCTGCCCTCGAGTCAAGTCTCGACTACACCTGAATACTGAGACTGATCCTCCAAACTGGCCTAATAGAAGATTGCTGACTGCCATTGGCAGAACCCGAACAAGGTAATCGGAAGGATTAGGAACTGTGTCCCTGAAAGTTAAAGGACACAAAGATCAAATCGAGAGAACATGAGAGATCAACGATCAAGGCAGATATCAGGTCAAAGGATCAAAGATAGAGAGAATAATACGAAGGATATCAATAAAGGATAATTGATTGAGATAACTAAACATCAGTAACCCCCACATATATGATAAATAAGACCTTGCATGGGCCACCACTAAAACCTGTGTCACACCCAGAACCAGAATACTAGCAAGTGGGGACGGACAAGGCCAGCTACGTAATACCAAAGTACGTCAGTACTCTGAAATCACGTATAAGCTGTCAAGACATGGGGGTTACTTCTACAAGCCAACAGTCGATCCTAGGTCAAACAATCCTAGGTATCTCAATCACAGACAATTATACAAGGTACAAGAAGTATGATCATCGGACATACAATAGCAAAGCGTCCCAAACCATATATACTGGATGATCATGAAGCTAGTAATACAAAATAGAGAACTAGCAAGAGTAATAGTCATGCATGATAAGCTCTAGCTATAGTCTAGAATACGCACATCATGTTT
>JANAVB010022309.1:0-24291 GCA_029216955.1 Iris pallida | reverse complement strand
AGGTTACGCCGACACAAATATGCATTCTATGACACGAAGAACATTATATTAGCCCCTGAAGAAAGAAAAGCATCTCCATTCAAACTACAACCTACTCATCCGGCATTTAGTAGAAAAGGCCACATCATTCAAAAACTAGCATAAAAACTACATACTTTTTCACTACTTCCATCAAAGAAATTCGTAATCACTTCACATTCTCTTCAATAGTTTAATCCAGTAGGCGAGATCACCTACTTGATCTCACCTACTTGCTAGAAGCTTTTTTTCCCCAAGGCTGATGTAACAAATTCTCCAAATTACAAAAGAAATCACTTTTGATTTTCTCAATTTGTCAATACTGGCTCTAAGCTTCCAATTAGTTTTCTATTATCCTTGCAACACCAAATTCTCATCTTTTTCACCCTTGTGTCAATCTCATACATCCCCACATACTAATAGTTTTCAAAGGTCTTGTTGCGTGTATTTGGGACAATTATACAAAATACAAATGTGTCAGACATAAACAAGGCACTGATTTGGCATGTCTTTTTTTTGCTAGGTACCTCGCTCACCCATCATATAAGGTTACGTGTACAAGCAACAAAAGACACGCTAATTCCAGTTCGCTGTCGTGATCAAATTAATAATTCGCTGCTTGATTGTATACTAACAGAAGAGAAAATTGCATACACACTGCATCATAAGAAATGACAGGTGACAATGCTATGCGGATTTACAGGTAAGTGATATAGGGTTATGGTAAGTCAGCTAAGCATAAGAAATTTAGGTAATTTAAATATCCTTATAAACAACAACAGATATTCCAAATCTACTTATCCACTTGTTCCATTCAACTGAATAAAGAAAAGCATTATAGTCAAATTAGCAACATCCACATCTTTTTGTATTGCTTCAGTCTTTGTTTTTGTTGCCCCTATGTTACAGGGATGCGGACAAGGTCAGGGTGCACAGACATGGAACTGATTTTGGAGGTCCATGTGCATCTTTGGGTGCTGTCAGATTTATGATGAACATAATAACAGTTTAGGCATGTATGTCCTTTGTAATCTTATTAATTGTAGTAGATTCTTCGACCATGATCCTGTCACTTTTAACTACCAACCCATCATTCTTATTATTACAGGACTAAACCATAAAAAAATGATATTTCTTTGTTTTATCCTTATTTTAGGCTGCATCTGGCTTCACACGAATGTGCTTACCTGTTATTATATTTTCTTCAACATTGCTACTCAACCATATCTTCTCATTTCATCCAACTTTATTTTTGGTTATGGATGGTACTATAGCCATCTTACAAGTTCTAGTAAGAATATTACATAAACAGAACTACAATTCTAAGTTTTCTTTTTCTTTTTCCTTACTAATCAAGTCTTTTTAATTTTAGAAAAGAAAAATATAGAGAGGAAAGATTGGTCTTTTCCATAAACATCTAGCATGATGTTCATTATCCCTTAGTAGCATGTTTGTGGCATTCTAGATGTGGCCCTCCGAGCAGAATGAATAAAGTAACAAAATGTAGTTCTAGTGATGAAAGGGTGACCTTAATCTTTATGTTCCCCTTTCAAATGCAAGTCTTTATCCTTTGTATTCTGTTAAGACCTCGAAAGCATGATAAGGTTGCAAGCTATCCTTTGTGTCTGCCTGGTATGTTGGTCATGTCCCAAGTAGGGGTGAGCGTTAGGTTTATTCGGTTTCAACCAAACCGAAATAGTCAAAAACCGAATAAATCAAACTTCTAAAAGTCCCAAACCAAAACTGAGCAGAAATTAGCCAAACCGAAATTGAACCGATAATCGATTCGGTTTGTTCGGTTGGATTTTTATTATTTAATGGGTCGGGTCCTATGTTAGGATTGTGGTTAAATTATATTAAAAATACAATTTTTATACGCTTTTTGTATTTCAAAGTTGGGCCCAAATTTGACTAGTTGTTAAATTATCAAAGTTTGTCTTTAAAACACATATATAGACTTGTTTTCAAAATATACACATTTTTAATCACAAATTATGCATAAAATTGATGATATTTATATAATTGCACAAGTCGTTTTCGGTTTTGGACCGAAACCGAAATCCAAAACCGAATTCGAATAAGGAATTTTAGTATTTTCAAAACCGAAACCGAACCCAATTTTTTTGAAACCGAACCAAAGTTCTTATTTGGTTCGGTCCGGGTCCAAAACCGAATAATGCTCACCCCTAGTCCCAAGTCCATCTAAACCTTCTAGGGGTGTCTGGTAAATAGTAAGTGGGGGTGGACTTGGATTTGCACTTTCAAGCAAATCCATCGATGGAAATTGCAAGCAAATCCATGCACTTTCTTGTACCATCCACCTTCCAAAATGTGTTTGGTTGGAGTCGAAAGTGAAAAAGTAGGAGAGTGTCTACTAATTAATTATTTGATAATTAATTATTAAAATTATATATTTAACAAATTAAGTAATTAGTTGTGTTAAATAATGACCCCAACTACTCAATACTAATTAAAATTTAATGATTAATATATAAATTTAATTACAATAATTATCAAGCGTTACTAATTACCAATTTTTAATAATAAATTATTTTACTATTTAGTTAGCATATATTATGTAGTTAATTACTTATTTTTATCTTAAACAAAATATTAGGAATATCATAATTATATTATTTATTATTAGTTACTTAATATTATATTGTTTATTTATTATTATGTATCTCAATTACTAAATATTAAGTATTATTATTTACTCAGTATTAAATTAAACATCTTAATTGCTAAATTATAAAGACAATAATAATTAATTATAAACATATTGCAATTACTTGACTAATTACTAGTAATTATAAATAAAAAAAAGATCCATCCACATCCTCTTTAAAAAAGAGGATGTGGGAACGAACAAAGTGAGGGGGGAGAACCATCTTTTCAGGAAAAGATTTCTAGGAATTGTTTATTTTTCACAAATTTGTTACTAGCACCTTGAATTAGCCAACTGCAGGATAGATAGAACTCTATATTCGACACAAACATATATGTTTTGCAGGGAGAAAATCTAACCAAGTACCGAAAAAATTGATAGTTTGACTCGAGCTTACTCAATCAAAGATGCTAGTTGCGTCAATCCACGAAAAGGGCACCAATGAAATCTGAAGGGCTGCAACAGAAATAATGTCTCCACAATAATCAATTTAATATTCATCTAGAATCATGCAATTGACTTAACTAGAACCATATATGACTAACTGAAAGATGGCTCTATCAAGAAGATAGCATGAGCAAAAGTTGGGACTATGCCACAATGTATGTATATGCAAGGGGACAACAGAACCTGATTCTCAGGATCAGTGTCTATCTAACTGTCATGAGGGTTTCCTAGCAACACGAAGAAACCCTATCATGAAGACATGATAAACTGTTCTTAAGCCTGTATCAAATATTCAATCACATCTAGACATTTTCTAGGAAATCAGGGATGATATGAAAACACTCTATAGTTAACCTCTCTTCATTCATATTACCAATTGTCTTTCTAGCATTAAACTCAAAGAAACACAAATTTGAAAACATCAGCAACGTTTTTTTTCCCCTCTTCCACTACTTTATTATATTTACTTTCTCACATGCATAAATTAAGATAACTTACTATGCTAATTTTGCAGGTAGCCAGTTTTAAAGCCCATCATGGGTTCAGTCCACCGAATCATTACATAAGGAGTCACATGCATACTTATTCACATGGATGACAATTGACCATGCAGATAGTATTTGTTGAAACATGGTACATTGTGATTTAAAGCTCGGAAAAACTAGCACATAAGCCTTCAATATTTTTCTTCTTTTTCGTAAGTGTAATTTCTGGTAAACACTAACCACGTAAGATAACACAGTTCATTAGAATGGCTATCATCACTAACCAAGCCATCTCCCATTCCCATGGTTCTGTATGGAGCTAAGGCCCAAAAAGAATGGAGAAAGCTCTAATGACTGGAAGTCAACCTGCAGCTCCCTGTGCCGGTGCCAACTTCTAGACAAGCTAGCTATAAGCAAGAGCATAGTTGTCAGAGGACTTAGGCGCCAAGGTCCTCTGGAGCCTAGGCGCAAAGTACGAAGCGAGGTGAGACCCTGAGCAAGCCAAGGGGCATGCACAACATAAAAACAATTATAAGTCATAAATATACCTACTTCACAATCATAAATAATCAAAATATACCTCTTTCATAGTCATAGTTGTTTTCGGTCAATGATGAGGAGATGGCAGCTTCAAGGACAAGGCAGAGAGGAGGAGATGTCAAGGTGTCGGGGGAAGCAAGTTCGGACTGTGGAGGACTATAGAGGAGGCATTGGCAAGGAGGTGGAGGCGAGCAACAAAATCGATGAGCGTTGGAGGCACTGGAGATGCAATGAGGAAGATGACTGTAGAGGAGGTGATGGAGAGGATGTGGCGGTGCCGAGAAGGCCGCAATGGCGAAGAGGCATCATCGAGGACTGTAGAGGAGCTATGGCAAGGAAGTGGCGGCATCGAGGAGGCAAAAGAGTGGTGTCAGCTTTGATAGATCAAGGGAGAGGAGGGGACTTAGCTGCTTCCACAGAGATCGAGATACATGCTTCCAGAGAGAGAGGGTCTTCGATTTGTTGACAGGTCGGTTTCAGTCAATTTTTGAGTTAGTTCAAGTTCTAAAAAAGTCCATTTAACTTTGAGGCGTCGTCTAGGCGCCTCACTGCCTCACCCAAAGGGTGACTTGGTGGCGCTTTTGCAAAGGGGCTATGCTTTAGATGAAATGAGAAGAAGCCTCGCTTCGCTAAGCTTCATGCCTAGGTGCGCTTTTGACAATTATGAGCAAGAGAGGTCCTCGCTGTAAAACCAAGAAGGCCAGTTTGCAGGTACTTGACATAAATTTTTGGTCATGCAGTTTAGCCTCATGCAAGCAAGGAGCACCCTTCGTCCTATGGATAATAAATTCATCTCTAGGACGCAAACTAATAAGGTAAGTTAGCAAATGATGAAGCATTATATAGTATTGTCACCTTCGATCAAATGGTTGCATGAGACTAATATGATAATTAAATGTGCCAATTTGATAATTCCTTTTTTTAAATGGTCACCTTCGATCAAATATGCCAATTTGATTAGGGAAAGACGTGTAGTTTCAGCATCTAGATTAAATGATTGGAGGTCATTTACTGATACCAAGTGATTTTGTCATTTTCAGAACGTTCTATTGCGAAAACTGATAAGACAGCATGGCTTAATTATTGTGGGTAACGTGAGTGCAGGGTAATGACACAAAGAAAGGTTCACTGAGTAAAATTGTTATTCGATATGGCTAATGATAAAATTGTCATGTAATCAACAGGCTCGAAATGAAGTTAGTGATAGGATTGAGGTTGGGGAATTGGTGGGGTGGGAAAGGAAAATGTAAAGCCAAAGGGTCTATGGACTAACTGAATCACTTGAACTATTACATGATAAGGCTATTACATGATAAGGTTATTGACTCTCTGAACAATTAGTAATGGGAAATAACCATGACAAAATAAATGATACGCCAGTGGCCTATTCCTTTCTAAGAGAAATAGATATTATCATATTACCATATCGATCATATAGGATATATTATGATACAAAATGGACTATCATGATCACAATATCAACAACCAATGTCATAGGAACCTAGGAAATAACTAATCTCATATAGTGTCAAAACAATGAAAAGCTAGATTTCATGATATTCCTAACAGAACACATATGATGCAACATTGTAATCCAAAAGATAAAGACCAATACGTCACCATGAACAGTGAATACTATAAGATATCAGTTCTTGAAGAAGTATAACTTTAAATGTTTCCTCGTACTGGTAATTCCATGTGGATCCACTCATACAATTAATGTCAACCTAGCAAAACATATGCTGCTTAACATATTTGACGATGATAAAAACAAAGCTTTTACCACAAATTTTTGGGCCCGTATATGAATCCTTATATCATTTTTGACGCACATCAGCTATATGCATTGGATATTTGGATGTATTAAGCCAAATAAGTCTATCATTCGTAATATTCTTAACCTTCTTTTAGAAGAAACTATTTCAGTTTTACAAGATCAAATATAAGTGACTCCGAATATATGCTGTCTGAATTCACTACCAACACTAGCCGGCGTAAAGAAATGCATGCGAACTACTCCCTAATAACAAGGTTTATGGTAATTACGGAGCAAGGTTCGGTGCTTCTTATATACATGTACAATAATCTCAAATATAAGTGGCTCTGTATATATGCTTATTCTAAATTCACTACCAACTCTAGCCTATGTTGGCCTAAAGAAATGCATGCTACTACTCCCTAACCATAAAGTGTGTGGTAATTTCAGAGCAAGGTTCAGTGCTTCTTATATGAATGTCCAATAATCTCACAAGGAAATCCAGCTACCTTCTAACACGAAAAAAGAAAAGTTGAAACTCAAAAAAGGGTGAACTTACAAGCATACAAAGCCATGCACATATCCAACTAGTGAGGAATAATGGCAATTTTAAGATGGAAGAGTCTGGAATAAGATTTGGGTCTTCAGACCTAAGACTGCAGATAGACCAAGGCATTTCATACTCTGGGAGCATCAACTGACCATGTTTAGGTATGTCAAGGCTATAGAATCAACTCAACTAGATATATTATATTGTCCATGGGAAAGCTGTGCACAAATGCTCGTTGCTTAGGAACTTTGCCAAGGGCTGTAGGGGATTCTTACTAGGTCAGAGTAACTTAGATCGTAGATGTCTTCTGCCAACCAGCCATCAGGATCCATATCAAATGATGAGCGATGCCCATTTGCATATAACCATCGTCCCTTCTCGACATTTCTACAATTTGGGCACTGCATTTCACCTTTCGCATTAAACGCAGAGCCAATACAATCTGTATGCAAAAGATTCGTGTTAGATCATACAAAATAATAATAAAAAGAAAATTTATTCAATAGATGAATAAACCAGTAAGTAGACATGAATAAGGTAACAAAGTTTTGCGAGTAACAATCACAGTGGTATAAGAAAAGGTTCATCAACTTCCACTGCTGAAGGTGTAGAAAGGCAACTGGTTAAATTTTCCCTTACAAGACAGTTGAGTTAAAAACTTGAGAACGTAGACAAAACAATCTACTGCATTACTTAAATTTGCTGGCAAAGAGTGCTTGATCCACGGCAGAGCCTTTACAGGAAACAGGTCATCACACAATGGTGAATTTTAGGTTTTATAGATACATGACAGAAATATGTTAAAGCAAAGTACAAACCTACAGTGGCAACTTTTGGTTTATAGATTTTCAGCATGCACATATGTATTTGTCATCAACCATCATCATCCAAGCCATTCTCTTGGCAGAATGGGTCAACTATGTAGAACAAGAAAGCTCCAAAATAAATTGACAGAATTCCTGTTACCAGCTGTCCACCAGACCTCAATTCTATATGCAGTTGCCAACTTTGTAGCCAAGGTATATACAATCGAGAGATGTCTTTCACATAAAACCTAGAAGGCTACTGGAAACTTGAAAGGTGAGTAGTCGTACATATTTGGTCATGGAGTTTAGTGTAGTGTCCCGTTCCTCGTTCGCGGGGAGCACAGTTAAGAAACACTGTCGCTATCGATTAATCGGGACCGGTTGAATTAAGATCCTTTTCTCATTACGAAATGACTTCTTCGGAATCAAGTCTCATATTCAGCGGATTGCACCTCGAGGATAGAGTATGCGGTTGAGTCGGAAGAGACCTCCCGTTGCTCGGTTTTTCATGCCGCACTTGCTTCTCTGGCTTTGATTTTATGAATGCGTTTTTGTGAATGTTTTCGATGGATTTCATTGCTTGCATTTTTCGAACTTCGCATTTCATATCAAACTCGAAATAGAAGGGAAGAGTGCTAATTCGTTGATCATGTGATTTCAGGTGATCGTGTAGGCGCCGTCTAGCGCAACCAATCTTCTCTTGCCTCGAACAAATCAAGGTGAGTGGCTGACCCTTCTCTCCCTTGACTCTCTTATTTTATAAATCAATCGACGACACAACATAATTAAAATGTTAGAAGTAGATGCAGTTGACACCAAGTAGATTATGCTTGTCTTTACAGAATTAAATCAATGAATTGTTGCACAATTTCTCACGAGTACCTGCTATAGAACTGCTATAATATGAATTATATGAATTGTTGTATACTTAGAATCAATTAACGAATGTTGCAACGATAAGACGAGACACGATGAAATTGACTAAGTTTCTAAAGAACTTATAGACCATGTCGAACAACTGAGTTAGTAATACGTTCATTGGACAGTTGTGTACAAGGAATTTAGTTCCTCGAACGGTAGCCTAGGCAAAGGAACGGATTCGACCTAGGAGGAAAGGGAATAGCAGTGCTAGCTTAACTGGCACGGGTGATTCGGGAACTTTCAAATAGCGCTCGCTACCCGTCTTGAAAGGATCGTCGTCTAACCCAGCTATAGTCCAAGATGGGTTGACATTGCCAGTGGCCTTCACACCTATACAATGCCTTCATCTATTGATATCAGTTGACACGGGATGAATAGGGTTTGTTTGTTTCAAACACGGAGACTATGCCATGGGTGTAAAAGTAATGTAATTTTCATATGCTATGCCTTGTTAACTGTTCATATGTAATCCACTAGGATGGTTAGTAAGATCAGCGATTATACATTCATGCTTTACAAATTTTTTGAACCAAATGAGAGCGTGGTATTTAATTAGCCACCCACCAGTACACGGCAATGTACTGATCCTCGCTCTCTACAGGTACTACAAATCAGGAGGAGCTTGCCACCTAACAAGGCGACGCTCGAGTGTTTTTGCTCGAAGGCTTGAATCTGCTCTTTTGAAGACTCTACATCAGTCCAAAAAATATGGCTCGACTTCCCTCAATAGCAGGTGGTTTTAATATTTTGGTTGTAGAAGGGGGATGTATTGTATGGAAGGACTATCTTATCAGCGTTCATTTTGTAATCGAGTCAAGTTGTAAGCCCGCTCGGCAACTATTGTAATAGTCTTGTAAATGATGTTCATTATCAATGAAGTAAAGTCTTGTTTTGTCCCTAATATGTTGTTTCAATTTCTCTGTGTACTCTATGTAATGTTGTGTTTCGGATAACCTTATGAAACTATCTTGTGCAAGCGCAACTTAGGCTCGCACGATATCATGTCCGAGGGACAACTATCGATTCTTCGGAATCAGGACGTGACATAATGGTATCAAAGCATGGCTTTCCGTCTTGAGTCTCGAAATCCTTGACCTCGTGTCGATGAGATGAGTTGTTCCATACAATGAGTCTATTTTCTGAGACTAATGTGGATTTCCTTCTTAATTCAGAAGTCACGGAACCTACGGCCACGAACGATTTGGACGCTTTGAGTGACTTTAGCAGCTCGAAAGCCGAACCATCGGTTGACCCAATGGAGCAAATATTGCGCATGATGGAAGCACAACAACAATTGGCCGATGTCCGACAAACGCAGTTCGAGAACAAATTCGTGAATCAATTCAAGGTGCAGCAGAAGCAACTTGACACCATGCAACAAATCGTCCAGACAATCGTGGCCAACAACAATCATTCAGCGGCCGCGCCCGTCGTAACATAGCCGGTGAACCAACGCAACAAAGTCGACCCCGACGAGCCTCAGCCTACACCTACGAAGTATGCCTCCTCCGAAATCTTAGAATTTAAGATGGTATGCAGTACTTCGTGCAAGGGAACCGAAGATCCTTCTGTAGCGCTCGATTGGCCGGCAAAATTGGAAGAGCACTTCGAAGCACTCGGCATGGACGAGTCGAGGCGAGTTGCTTGTGCTCAACTTCAACTTCGGTTGAACGTGCATGACTGGTGGATGTGTAAAAACGAGCGATCCTCCGAGACGATGAGACGACGAAGATTACTTGGGCCACATTCCGCAAAGCATTCGAAGAAGAATTCCTTCCTCCAACGGTTCGTCAAGAAAAGGAGAGCGAGTTCATGCAATTAAGGCAGAAGAATATGACATTTCGTCAATATGCGTCTGAGTTCGACAAGCTTGCCAAGTTTGCAAGTGATCTTCTGCCTGATGCCACGAGTAGAACATGACGTTTCGAAATGGATTTGAGGCCTTCCATCGTCGCACATGTGATTGTTCCAGTGTATCAAACAGTGCGGGCGGCCCTCAATCATGCTATGCGCCTCGAGCTCCAGTATCCTCCAATTACTTCCGGTGTTGTGCATCATGTCAATCACAAACACCATAATAACACAGGAGGCAACAACGCGTATAAGCGTTCCAATCACGACACCAACGACGGCTACCAAGGGCAGAACCCTGCATTTCATTGTAACAAATGCAACTGGGATGGTCATCATATGAATGACTGTCGAGCGAGAGACGGAGCCTGCTTCAAGTGCGGTCGAGTAGGCCACATCGCACGCAACTGCTTGGAAGGAGGGCCGACTCAACGCCCTCCACAACAGCAGAATCAGCAAAATCGAGACCAGGCACCTCGAGCTCCCCAGCCTGCACAACAAAATGGCCAAGATCGTCGCCCTAATGCCCAGGGACGCGTCTATGCCATGACTCGAGATGAGGCGTTCACCGCAGATACAGTCGTGACAGGCATATTATTTTTCAATAATATGCATGCTCGTGTAGTGTTGATTCTGGTGCTACCCAGAGGACTTTGCCACAGAACATAAATTTTCTAGGACACCCCGCTAGGCCTTAATCATAGTGTTAACATACCGTCGGACACGCAACTACCTGAACACTTCGGCTGTAGAGATGGAATCATTTGTATCGGAGGTAAAAAGGTATATCTTGATGTGATAGTTCTAGATATTAAGGAGTAAGATATCATACTGGAAATAGCTTGGCTCGGTGCTTACAATGCCACCATCGACTGCGTAGGAAAGGTCACCTTCCGCATACCTGGGGTGACCAAATTCTGTTAGGTGAAGCGTCGACGACATGCATGGTAATATCAACAATTTCTGCACGAAGGATGCTGCATTCGGACTGTGAGGGATACTTAGCATCCGTTCAAAACACGAGACAGGATGGTGCAAACGCGGGTCAAACCGAAATTGTGACAGAATTATCCGACGTATTTTCTGACGAGCTACCTGACATGCCACCTGACCGAGAAATTGAGTTCACCATTGACACATTCTCCGACATCCGACCGATTTCCAAGACTGTACAAAATGGTCCCTGTAGAGCTGAAGGAACTCAAGGTCCAATTGTAAGAACTGCTCGACAAGGGATTCACTCTGCCTAGTGTTTCGCCATGGGAAACGCCCATACTGTTCGTGAAGAAGGACGGGTCGATACATCTGTGTATTAACTATCGAGAACTGAACAAAGCCACCATCCAGAACAAGTATCTATTGTCCCGCATAGACGACTTATTCGATCAGCTACAATGTGTCTCGGTGTTTTTGAAGATTGATCTTTGCTCGGGTTACCATCAACTCAAGATCAAGCCACACGACGTGCCAAAGTCAGCCTTCCGTACTCGATACAGACATTATGAGTTCCTGGTAATGCCGTTCGACCTAACAAACCCCTCCACTGCCTTCATAGATCTAATGAATCGGATATTTCGACCCTTTATCGACAAGTTGTAGCCTTCATCGACGACATTCTCGTCTACTCAAAGGACAGAGGGCAACATGAAGAACACCTATGGACCGTGCTCCAGACTCTTCGAGACAACCGGTTGTATGCAAAGCTGAGCAAATGTAAATTTTGGCTAAGCAGTGTATCATTCCTTGGGCACATCATCTCTACAGAAGGCATCGCAGTCGATTCGAAGAAAGTTAGAAGCCATTATTGCTTGGAAGCGGCCTGCGTCAGCTAGTGAGATTCGAAGCTTTTCTGGCTTGGCGGGATACTACAGGCGATTCGTGAAAGACTTTTCAAGGATCGCATCGCCCTTGACTCGCCTCACTCAAAAAGGAGCTACGTATGAGTGGTCAGATGACTGTGAAGCTTTCTTCCAAAAACTAAAGCAGCGGCTCGTTTCGGCCCCTATACTCGCTCTTCCAGACGGGTCTGAAGGATTTCAAATATTCAACGATGCTTCATGCCAGGGCTTGGGATGTGCGCTTATGCAACGAAACAAGGTGATATCTTTCGCCTCAAGACAATTGAAGCCACATGAGAAACACGATCCTACGCCCGACTAAGAGTTGACGGCAATTATGTTCACGTTGAAATTATGGCGACACTACCTTTATGGCGTAGCGTGCAGCATCTACACCGATCACAAAAGCCTCAAGTATCTCTTCACCTAGAAAGAACTGAACTTACGGCAAAGACGTTAGCTAGAACTAATCAATGACTATGACTTAACGATCGACTACACACCGGAATGTGCCTAAAAAAGAGGGACAAAATATTAGAAAAGATCTTTGAATGAAAAATCTTGGAATGGCGTTGCCGATCGTCCGATCCCTCACTTGGTGGGCTGACAATTAGATGCCAATTGTTAGTGTTTATTAATTTCCTATAAATAATAAACTTGCATGCTTCTAAGAAGATGAGACACTCAATATCTTTAAATAAAAATTCTTGGAATCTAACATTCCTAATTTAAACAGATAAAACACACAAGATCTTTGAATGGAAAATTGAATAATAAATTGGCTTACGGTTGTAACTTATTCATGTATCTTCCAATCAAACGGGATTGACTATGTTCACGCGCGATTTAAGTTGTACTAAAAACTGGGTACAACAAACAGGGAATCCACTAGTACTCAAAAAATGATACTCATACATCATAGTATGGGCTCAGAGTTTATGCTTCTTGAAAAATATTCCAAACCCCATTGTGTACCAAATAAACCATTTTACAAAAAAATGAGTTAAAACCAACAAAACCACTCATATCAACAAAACTAAGCCACTGATACCAAATTAACCATTTAGCAAAGGCTTCTTGAAGATTATAAAGCTACCAACATTCTTAGAATGTGTCACACAAAAAACTAAACCAACAAAGCTACTGATATCAAATGCCTATCGCCAAAACAAAATTAGCCTATTGAAACAACACATAACCCACTGAAAAAACACATTCTCAAAACAAAATCTAGGAACATAAAATCCAGTCATCTTGTATGCTAGATTGCACAGGAACATAAAATCCAGACCAATAGCATATAGAGCAAAGTGGGTATCCGCTGATACTCAAACTGGATACTAAAAAAAAAACACATAATACTAAAAAATGCTCAGGAGACTCAAAAAACTGCACATGATATTGCCCAAGATACATTGCAAAAAATCAACTTTGGCTTTTTGAATAAATATTTCCAACCTAAATGTGTACCAAATCAACCATTCCATAATGAGCTTATATAGTGATTAAGAAAACCAATTTATGATCTTCATCTGACAGATCACATATAATATTAGGATATATGCCATCAAGATACATGTGAGTGCAAGAAATTCAGGTGAGTAACATGATGATTCATAATAGGATATAAGCAACATTCTGGGCTCAGATTTAATATTAAATCTTTCAACCATGATGATTCATTCATTGACAACAGTGAGTATCACAAAAAAGAGCAGCAAAAATTAGCAGCAAATGAAGAATGTATCATAGTCAAAACAACATAGCTCCAGTGTATCAAAAAAAAGGCATAATGTATCAAAAAAGAGCAGCAAAAATTCTCTTCAAAAAAAGAGAGCAGCAGAATGAATCAAGCACTCTCAAAAACTGCATATTCTTACCACAATGATGAATTTATCACATCCCAAACAACATAGCCCCAGCAGAATGTATTCGAAGTGATACTCACTGATACTCATAAGCCAAAGTGATAATCGACCTCATCGTAGCATGTTGGCATGTATTAATATGATGTCTACATTGGTTTCAATTATGTCTAATGTTATATGTTTGTTGAAATGTTAGAATGGCGTACTATGTTGTGTTGAAGGGGATGGTTCTTGCGTCTACACTAAGTGGTCAGAATGCCCTATGCAAGTTAATGGCTTCAAAGGAAATTGTTATTTCAAATGCGAGGATAGAGGAGGCGATAAGCTATTTTAGCTCCCTTAAAAATGAACACGAATGTGCAACCTACAAGAAAGCTCAGAAAGTCCACACAAGCAGTGGACTATTTGTTTGGGAGGGGGTGTTTTTAAGTTTTTTCTTATATTACCATGTGGTTTATGTAATCTTATTATCTATGGTGACATTTTGTATATGGTTAGATAGGCCAACACTAACAACATGTATTATATCTATGATTCTACTCCTATATGTAAATTATAATTAACGAACTTCTTTAATTAAATATGACTTGTTTCTATGGCTAATTTGTGTATTGTGTGCATTTCTTTGATGCATGGCTAAGATGGAAATGCAAGAGATATCTAGACAATGATGAGAAAATCTGAGTTTAAATCACTACAAATGGCGACAATGAGAAGGGATATGAATTCTTCAAATAGACTATGTCCCTTCAAAACACAAACTTTGCAATTGATGGTAGCCCCTTTCACTTTTGCGAAATGGCCAGAGGTGGTAACCGTATTAGTTTTTAATCCCATAAGGTCTATAAACTTTGTGATTGATGGTAGCACCTCTTGCATTTGTGAAATGGCCGAAGATAGTCAACATATTAGTTTAATTCGATTTGGACAATGACGAGAAGGGTGAATACTCTGAGTCAAAATCAAACATGTCAATGATAACTGAGTAGGAT
Organism: Iris pallida; assembly: GCA_029216955.1. NCBI lineage: Eukaryota > Viridiplantae > Streptophyta > Magnoliopsida > Asparagales > Iridaceae > Iris > Iris pallida. The sequence goes on along the minus strand of JANAVB010022309.1, from coordinate 9,551 downwards.
GACTCCTTGAGCCATGTGTTTGTCCATTCAAACCCAACCAAAAATGAAGCAGCATTAGTTCTGTTTTTTTCCATCATTAGTGCGTATCAGATTGGCTATATTTGTCATGATGCAGCTTTGCTAATATAATTTTGGCACAATTTTGGCTTCAGATTTTTGCTCTGCCTCTATATTTTACAGTATCAGTATTTTTTGTCTTTGAGTATCAGTGAGTTCATTTTTTTACTAACTAGTTCAGTTTTTTTACTATCTTGAGTATCCAATTTAGTTTTTTTACTGTCCAGTCCAGTTCTTGAGTAACTTGAGAATCGTGGATTTATTTTTGCAGTTGCTGCCACACTGATTTTTAGCTAATGATGTTGTTGCTGCTACTTTGATTTTCTGAATGGATCCTAAGGCCTGTTTGTTCACACTTCAACTCAACACAACTTTATCCCACTTTCTATTTCTTCACACTTTCAACCCACTTTCTTCATACCAACAACCCCCAATGTTGTTGTCTATTTTGGAATTGTTTCTAATTCCTAGTATTATTTTGCTTCCAGTATTGGGATGTTCAAATCATTTTTGGATAATTTTAGCTTGAGAGTTTTGTTGTTGCATCTATATTCTGCAGTATCAGCATTGGATACCTAGTTTGAGTATCAGTGGATATTCAGTTTGCTCTCTGTGCTGGTGTCTAGATTTTCTACTGTTTGGATTTTTCCTATATGCTACTGCCAGTTTCATGACTCTATTTTTCTGCTTATGTTGTTGTCTATTCTGGGTATGTTGTCTTCTGTATGCAGCCTGAATTTCTGCCTGTAACGATTTTTGCTTACTTTTGAGTGATCTGAGTATATTTTGTATGGGCTATGATGAGGTTGACTCTCACTTTGGCTTTGAGTATCAATGAGTATCACTTTAGATACATTCTGATGGAACTATGTTGTTTGGGATATGATAAATTCATCATTGTGGTAAGAATGTACAGTTTTTGAGTGTGATTCATTCTGCTGCTCTTTTTTTAAGAGAATTTTTGCTGTTCTTTTTTGATACATTATGCCTTTTTTTTTTGATACACTAGAGCTATGTTGTTTTGGTATGATACATTCTTTATTTGCTGCTGATTTCTGGTGCTCTTTTTTTATACTCATTCTTGTCAATGAATGAATCATCATGGTTGAAAGATTTAATATTAAATCAGAGCCCAAAATGCTGCTTATATCCTATTATGAATCATCATGATACTCACCTGGATTTTTTGCACTCAGTCACATGTATCTTGATGGCATATATCTTAATATTATGTGTGATTGGGTCAGATTGAGATCATAAATTGGTTTTCTTAATCACTATATAAGCTCATTATGGAATGGTTGATTTCGTATACATTTAGGTGGAAAATATTTACTCAAAAAGTCAAAGTTGATCTTCTGCAATGTATCTTGGGCAGTATCATGTACAGTTTTTTGAGTCTCCTGAGATTTTTTAGTATTACATGTAGTGTTTTTAGTATCCAGTTTGAGTATTAGCGGATACCTAGTTTGCTCTATATGTTGCTGGTCCGGATTTTCTGATATCTGGGTTTTATGTTCCTGTGCAATCTAGCGTACAAGATAACTGGATTTTATGTTCCTGGATTTTGTTTTGAGAATGTGTTTTTTCAGTGGGTTAGTTGTTTCAATGGGTTACGACGAGTAATGATTACCTAATTTTGTTTTGGCTATAGGCATTTGATATCAGTGGCTTTGTTGGTTTAGTTTTTTGTGTAAGACATTCTTCATTTTGGTAAGAATGTTGGTTGTTTTATAATATTCAAGAAGCCTTTGCTAAATGGTTTATTTGGTATCAGTGGCTTTGTTAGTTTTGTTGATAGGAGTGGCTTTGTTAGTTTCAACTCAAAATTCTTTTGAGAAATGGTTTATTTGGTACACAATGGGATTGGAAACATTTTACAGGAAGCCTAAACTCTTTGCCCATACTATGATGGTTGAGCATCATTTTTTGAGTACCAGTTAAGGGTGAGCATTATTCGGTTTTGGACCGAAAATCAAACCGAACCGAACCGATCCGAATAAGAGATTCGATTCGGTTTCGGCTTTCAAAACACTAAAATTCCTTATTCGGTTTCGGTTTTGGGTTTCAGTTTCGATCCAAAACCGAATAAAAGTTATACAATTATGTAAATACCCTCGATTCTTTGCATATTTTGTGATTAAAAACGTGTATATTTTAAAAACAACAATTCTATGTATGTGTTTTGAATTTCTGCTTTGATAATTTTTAACAACTAGTCCAACTTTGTACGCAACTTTGAAATTTAACAAATGTATGTACAAAAATTATAATTTTTAATATAGTTTACCCACGATCCCAATTTGGATCCGATCCATTAAACAATATAAATAGTCCAACCGAACAAACAAAATAAACTGAATAAACCAAATTTATTATTCGGTTCGATTTTGATTTTGGCTAATTCAGTTCGGTTTCGTTTTTTAATTTTCAGAATTTCAGTTTATTCGGATTTGGCTAATTCGGTTAGATTGAAACCAAATAAACCGAACGCTTACCCTAGTACCAGTGGATACCCAGTTTGTAATGTTTTTAGTACAACTTAATCGCGTGTAGGCATAGTCAATTCCATTTGATTGACAGATACATGAATAAGTTACAATTATAAGTCAATTTATTATTCAAATTTTCATTCAAAAGATCTTGTATGTTTCATCTGTATAAATCATAAATGTTAGATTCCAAGATTTTTCATTTAAAGATCTGGAGTGTCTCATCTTCTTAGAAGCATGCAAGATAAATATTTATAGGAAAATTAATAGATGGCGCTAACAGCTGGCTTCTAATTGTCAGCCCACCAGACAAGAGATCGGACAATCGGCAGCACCATCCAAGATTTTTCATTCAAAGATCTTTTCTAATATTTTGTCTCTTTTCTTTGGGCACAGCTCCTTTAGTCATACTCATACAACAATTTGTCTTCAATAATTTTGTAATTTGATACACAATGGTTTATTTGTCTGCATATAAATTTGATAGCATAAAAATTTGCAATTTGTCTTTTCTAATGGTTTATTTGTCTTCATTATATGGTATCAGTGGATTTGATAAATGTCACTTTTTCTACTTTGTTATCTGCAGATAATCCAATTTGTACGAGGATAGTATCAATTTGCAATTTGTCTTTCCTAATGATTTATTTGTCTTCATTATATAGTATCAGTGGATTTGATAAATGTCGCTTTTTCTACTTTGTTATCTGCATATAATCCAATTTGTACGAGGACAATATCAATTAAAGTTTCTTTTTGTAATTTGTACGACACTATCATTTATAAATTTGTCTTCAATAATTTTTTCCTTATTTATGAGAATATTAGTATTTTTACGAAATTTACAATCGGTAATTTGTAACCTTATTTTAAAAATAAATAAAAAAATCATATTGCAATATCTCCAACCAAACAAACAACAAATATGGAGGGTAACTATACCGAGGGTTACCGTATCCCAACTAACATCTCTTTTCAACAACCATCCAAACAATCGAACTCCTTTTTGTCCACTATCAACAATCATCCAAACAACTAAACTCTTTTTTTCCACTTTCAACGACCACCAAAGTACCGAACTCTTTTTTTCTCCACTTTCATATTTTCTAATTTCACCAACCAAACAATTTTTGGAAAGTCAAAAATTTTGCGTAGGCATCGCGTACGTAAACTCCGTTTTTCCACTTTCGCACTTCCCTACACTTACGTGCAACCAAACAGGCCCTAAGAGAAGTCCAGATGGCTTGAAACTGACACTGATGAGTGAATCGCACACATGAAACACCAGGGTTAAAAGCCTATTGTAAAATATATAATCCTGCCTAACAGGCATAGGTACTGCATCTTCATAGTTGATATGAAAACGCAAGATAATCCTTCTTCGACCAAAATTTTCGGTTTGGCTAATAAGGCCATAGAAGTGGTTAACTTTTAGGCTGTGAACCAACCATGATATGTGCCAGACATGCATAAATATGTAATGGCACAATCAAAGACCAAATGTAGATCAAACCTACATTTAACGAACCCAGCACAAAGTACGCCTAAATACAGGCCACGACTGTAAGAATTTAGCTATACTCTGTTTAAATTCCACGTGCCAAGTAGGCATAAACACATTTCAGGATTCCTTATAATGTGTAGGTCCAAGAATATATGTGTAGCTTTGAGACCACCATATTTGTGCCCTGGCCTTCAGGGAACCCATCAACAAAGAAGTACAGAAAGCCCAGAAGAACACTAAGAGCAAAAGAAACAATCCTCTTTTCAGAATAAATACCTTTTTCGATATACCTTGTGAAAGGATTAGTTGAGTTCTAATTTGATGATTTCTAAAGGATAGTTTTAGTGAACCTGCAAATGTAACCTCTATATAGAAAGTGCAGTTTCAATTGCTTAACACATATCACCTGCTTATGAAGCTTTAAATCATTTAGTGCTACTCAAGAATGTGATTTATGGACAGTTATGATCATAGAGCATACATAGGAATTTAAAAGAGATGAATTTTGGACCCAAAAGCTAGAGGAGAAAACTCTATGCATGTGTCTAAGAAGGGAAGCCAGTGCGGCTCACAGCATAGTACACAAGGATACCCAGATCGTTTGCCAACTTTTCTGAATGCACAAGACCAATGCTGATACATATTTCATGCAATTTATGAATATGTAAAAAAAAAAAATAACTAATACACAATGTCACAGTTAAAGAACACAATAATCTCTTAATAGGAAATTGATAAAAAGATTTCAAATAAAGAGAATCAACTCGTTTTCATCTAGTCGATAGAATAACTCATGTAACTGGATATCCCGAACAGTAATTAGATGGTTGGCAAAAAACAAGGGCAATGGAAAGTCAAAATTCACATCAAGCATCAAAGGCATTGATGCATGGAATACAAAGTTCTGACATGAACCTAATACATGTCTCGTAATATTACATCCAACGAGGCGATATCTTCCCTCTAGCATCTGTGGCTGCCTATCCGTGGCTGCTAGTCCAACGGGTAAGGCAATAGTCAGTTTAGCCTTACATAATGACATAAATAACAGCTGAAAAGAAACCATAATATTTGCTATCTGCAATGACATAAAAGTCGATGATGAAACAAATAACGTAAAAATGTCAAACAGGAATTCATGAAATAATGTATTGGAGAACAGAAGACTAAATAGTATGGCAAGTAATTTCATCAGAAAATGAAAGGGGGACGAGTCCTAGGTCGAATTTGATGGCAAAAGAGATGGCAAAGTACAAATAATTCCGTAACATCAAGCAAAAAAAGAAGGAATTAGGGTATTTAATGGTTTCTGCAGAAGTTTGTACAATAAAGAAATTTACCTAAAAAAAGGTTTACAAGGGTCAAAGAGGATAACGTTCATTAGTAAGTCAATATAAGGAGGAATCAAACAAATCGAATCTGGTCATTATGAGAACATTAAGACAGTTTGGCGGTAAATGCGGAAAAGATGGGTGAAGAAATAGTATACAAGATGAAGAGTAGCAGCAACAACACAGTGATTTTAAAGAAGCTAGTGAGATGATATGAGCACATACAACATAAACTAAAATGAAACTGAACGATTATGAGAAACGATTAAGAGAATTTGCAAGAACAGTAATAGGCCATCAATCAGGAAGACAAAGAAGAGGTAAAGATCAACGGCATATATAAGTATGCCACGTATAAGTATGGACACACAAACAAGAGGTTAAGGATCAATGGTACATATAAGTATAGTATATAATTGAACTGGTTATAGCACTTTTTCTTTTTCTTCTCATCAGTATCCTAATTGTATTAATACACCAGAGAGCATTCTAATATTCTAGTCGAAGCAATGGAGGAAAGCAGTATTTCAAAGAATATACTCCACATTATGCTAATATTGTTTTTGCTGTATTGCAGAAAATGTAGTATTATACTTGATTAAATAAACAGGTGAAGTATAGAATGAAGAAACAAAATTGTAGATGATGTGGCATTGGCACAATATGACAAAAAAGCAAGAGAAGCTGATATAAGGAGTATCAAATAGTAATGGTCAAGTGAGATGGGATTGAAAGGCACAGACCCACAGATTAAGAGTTGCTAGACGAAAATGCAGGACATATGCTAATCCATCCCTAGCCAGTTTAACTAACCTATCTCCCTCAGGTTATTGTTAAATCTGGGATAAACTGGCATCACATAGGTTGGGTCCGGAATTCAAGTACCGAGATAAGTAAGCAATTTAAACCCTTTCCTTACGCAAAAAAAAAAAAGGATTAGAGGTGACAAGCCATGTCATTTTATCTTGTAAGTTCATGCATTTCTAGAGTCAAATTGTTTCTGATTTGATATTGCTTCACATTAGCAGATTGCTAACAGCTGCGTAGAATAAAGACAAAGCTGAAGTTGGATTTCTAATATCTTGTCTTGTATGTGGAATCATAAGCATATTCTATCATCTTTAATGTTCTAGGATTATAGCTTCCTTCCTCCAAAGTCTTACTTACAATGACCCCCTCACATGACCTAAATGTTGTTTTATTCTTAAGTTAAACAATTCTTCCATGATGGCCATCTTGGAAGTATGCATGTCCAGCTATTCAAATTGCATGCTTTCTCTTCGTAAACACAATTTCAAGAGAAGACATGATTGATTTACTAGAGTAATTCTTGGAGAATCAAATGTTAGGCCATCACCTGAAGAGAATTAGTGGACAAGGAAGTCCAGAGATTTTAACATCACATATAGATCTGAAAACATGTAGGGGCAGTGAAACTTCTAAAAAGAATTTATGATAATGAAGAAGGAAGTTGTATGCGATTAGCTAGGTTAAATCTAATGCTTGTACTAATTTATATAAGTTAGTAACTTAGGAGAAAGAGATAATTATAACCTCATAAGGTGAGGAAACAAAGAGTAAATACCAAGATAAGCTAAATTATTAAAAGCGAAAACTAAAGAATCCTAGTACAAGAAAAGAAAATAATGGAAAGATGGGAGTTATTTTCATAAATTATCAAGTGAGAACAATATTGGACATGTTGGCAACACGAACCTTAGCTTCTTTGAGTTTCTATAATATAAAGAAAGTATGTTTCCAAACTAAAACAAATTGTTTTTTTTTTTGCTATCAATTAGAGTAAAGAAACTAAAATAATTTGATGACATGTCACTATTATAATAATTTATGTATACAACATATTAATTAGATTGGACCACTAAATAAAAATAGTAAAAACCTTGTAAATTTGCGGTCGGTAGTGCTTGTCATATCATTAATCATATGTCCACTACGATTCCGGATCACAAACCTCCTTTCTCCATTCTCTTTCCTACCGAGGAACCCTTCTTGGTGGTTCCACAAGTATTTGATGGTTCATATTTGGTTCAGCATCTTGGACCAGTTGTTGATAAGCTCCCTCTCGAATCTTTTCGTGCTTCTAGGTTTATATTTGTAGGGTATTCTTCTAGTCAAAGTGTTATGTTTGTTATTCTTCTTTTGACCAAAAGCTTCTTACTTCTACCAATAATACCTTCCTTTAAAATCAGCCTTTCTTTCCACCACCAAAGTCTCCACGTCATTTCGTTCCTGTTGATGGACCATATATACCTCCTTCATCACCAATCCGGCTACATCTTCTCAGAAGCACTCTCAACCATCATGTTTTTTATTCTATGCATGACATCCTTATCATGAGAATTGTTGAGAAATTGACTCAACTTAGTAGACTTAATTCATTAAAGAGGTGAATAGAACTTATTTATAGGGTATCTTCTACAAGAATAATTGATCCTAAATACAAAAAAAATAATCGTTTCTATATTGCACGAGTACTTCATAGGAGGATTGTATCTGTGCTTGTATATGTATCTGACACGTATTGGATACGACACTTCTTTACAATCCTATTAGATATGGTTCACCTATGTTTATGCTAAGAAAAACATAGTTCACATGTTCGTGGTCCGGACAAACACAAGTAAGATATCAGAAATTAACATTAAATCCTTTCTAGAACTTTTGGAAACCCATTACTACCCCATGCTTAAATATACATAGTATTAGGATATAATGTATAAAACATATATAGAAATATGTTTTGATGTTTATATATAACAATATCCATGTTGTACTCGTATCCCAAAATATTCAAAACTAATGTGGTGTAATTTTGAGTGTCTATAAAAATTCCACATCGATAGGTTGCCATTATTTGCTTCCATTTATACCCTCTTCAAAAAAACATAATTACAATTACTACCTAATACTAAAAGCTAAAATAGTCTAATATCCTATAAATAACAATTGATAATGACAAAAATTTAATATCTATAAATAACAAATATAAGAATAGTTTAGATTGATCATGAATTCCTAATCACATAACATCAACAGAGAGAGTGACAATATTTTCTTGATGTGACATGACAATAAGTAACGATATATTCTTGCTTTGGGGATTTATATATAGGCTATAGGTAAGTTTATTCTTTAAAAACTTTCAGAACCGTTAGTTAATGAATTAACAAGCATGGGTCAAACTGGTTTAAAATCCGCTACTTAAACCACCTAAAATCGGACCCCTCATAACCGGTACTTTAGAAACATCTCATAACCGCTACCCAACAATTGTCAAACAGACCCTAAAATACCAAAACAAGCTAAAAGCTAACCTTAAACAACTCCTGCTTGTTCGTATTCAGCTTGAATAAGCTAGATTTATTTTACTTCCTCCATGCTTGCATGGCTTCCATCTGCTACTTTTAAGAGAGAACCATCTTCTATCTTAACAATGCTTCAAAAGGGAGAATGACTTCCTTGTATGGGCAATCGTACGCATCAAGTGTCATTATGGTGGTTCATTATATTGATACAAAGAGATTTAATCGAAGCCAATTTATATGTTCCTTGATATATCGATCTATATGGACTGCATACCTAAACTTAGACCTCCTTCCTCTTTCTTTTACCGAAATTTCATGTGGAACAGAAAAAAGGAGCTTCCTTTTTTCAAAAAATAAAGTATACAATTTATTTCTAACCTGATTTCGTTCGTTAAGACATGAATTGAGGCTGAATGTTGATACCCCTACCACAAACCGAACATTAGTCCGAAATTACATCACAACTAACAATGTTTGATGGAAAAAAAAACATATTTTTCCAAAAGGACACACTTTACATTGATTCCGCAACATAATATAAAGCTGCCTCCTTTACGAAATTAAGATCGATCCGAAGCATACCAGAACAAAAAAAATTAACAACAGAGGTAAATTTTAGAAATTTCGAGATGAATCGTCACCTAAATGGAACTCATGGCCGCAATGGAGCTTGGCGGTGGCCCTCTCCCGATCGAGCACGAGCTCGAGGCAGATGGAGCACGAGGACCGCCGACGACAAGGAGGTCGCGGAGCTCTTCATCTCTTCGGATAGATCGGGCTTTTCGAGATCCATCGGCTCAAGGACCCCGAGATCGCTCATGACTCCGCTTGTTATTCCGAG
>JANAVB010022308.1:0-81133 GCA_029216955.1 Iris pallida | reverse complement strand
CCACAATTTAATAATAATTTAATTTAACAAAGTGTATATTTAAATATTGCGACAAAAGAAAATTCAATAATTTACCAAAATGCAATTAAATCTAATTAATCTAATAATCAGAAATGCGGGTTTCACAACCTTCCCTCCTTAGAAAATTTCGTCCTTGAAATTAAAGGCAGGGTTAGGGTTTACCTCAATTTCCAAACAGATACGGATACTGCTCCCGCATCTGGTCTTCTCGCTCCCAGGTAGACTCGCCTGGTGAGTTGTGCCGCTACATAACTCTGACTATCGGCGTCACAGAATTCCTGGTTCTCTTCTTTCCTCTGTCCAATATTGCCACTGGCTTCTCTGGCACTGTGAGGCTGGGTCCAATTTCCAGGTCCGAATGGTCCAGGATGTGGCTCGGGTCCGGGATGTAGCGTCTCAGCTACGAAACGTGGAAGACGTTGTGGACGCCTTCGAGACTTGGGGGTAGAGCCACCCGATAAGCCACTTCTCCAATCCTGTTAAGTACTTCAAAAGGACCAATATACCTGGGGCTTAGCTTTTCTGCTCTGCCGAAACGGATGGTTCTTCTGGTAGGAGAGATCTTCACGAACACACTGTCACATTCTTCAAACTCCAACGACCGTCGGCTGCTATCGGCCCAATGCTTCTGTCTGTCCTGGGCAATCCTGAGCTTGTCTCTGATCATCTTTACCTTCTCTGCTGCATCGGTCACCATCTCAGGTCCGAGCAATACTCGTTCTCCGACGTCGTCCCAAGCAAGTGGAGTACGACAATGACGTCCATAGAGTGCCTCGAACGGTATCATACCGATGCTAGCTTGGTAGCTATTATTGTAGGAGAACTCTACCAAGTGCAAATGGTCTTCCCAAGACCCTCCAAATTCTAAGATGCAGGATCTCATCATGTCTTCTAGCGTCTGGATGGTCCTCTCTGATTGTTCGTCAGTTTGGGGATGGTAGGCGGTGCTGAACTTCAATTGCGTTCCCAAACTGTCATGCAAACTCTTCCAGAAGTGAGAGGTAAACCTGGTATCCCTGTCAGACACAATACTTATCGAAACTCCATGAATCCGGTAGATGTGCCGCATGTACAGTGCCGCCAGCTTCTCGGTGGATAGACCCACCATGAAAGGAATAAAGTGAGCTGACTTCGTCAGTCGGTCCTAATAACCCAAATGGTATCCTTCCTTCCTTGGGATCGAGGCAGTCCTGACACGAAGTCCATCTTTATGTGCTCCTATTTCCACTCTGGGATGTCTAGCGGCTGTAACAGTCCTGCTGGTCTCTATCTGCTAGCTTTTACTTGTTGACAAATCAAACATCTAGCTACATACCTGGATACATCCTTCTTCATTCTATACCACCATACTATAGTTCGCATATCCTGATACATTTTATTGGCTCCTGTATGTATGGAATACTGCGACTGGTGTGCTTCTTGCATCAGCTCGTTCCTCAGTTCACCAGTTGGAACGCACAGTCTTGTACCATGCTTCAGTGCTACGTCGCTGGCGATTGAGAATGCTTCAAGTGTTTCTGCCAGCACTTGATCTCTGAGTTTGCAAAGCGTCTTGTCATGGAATTGTGCCTCCTTGACTCTATCTATTACACTTGAACGCACTTCCAACTGCATTATTGTTGAATCAGCTCCTGGTACAATGGCTTCTCTTTCCAGTTTCTTTATTTCTTCTTCGGGCAGTACAATCTCCAGTCCAAGCTTTTCTATGTCCTCCAGCAAATGACGCTCCTTGGTCAAGAACATTGCCATCGAGTATCGACTAAGTGCATCTGCAACAACATTAGCCTTACCCGGATGATACTGCAGGTTGATGTCGAATCCTTTATCAGTTCCAGCCATCGTCTCTGTCGCATGTTCAGCTCCTTCTGAGTGAAAACATATTTAAGACTTTTGTGGTCTGTAATATTTCCACTCTCTCTCAATAAAGGTAGTGCTTCCATAGCTTTAATGCAAATATCACCGCTGCAAGCTCCAAATCATGTGTGGGATAGTTCTTGTCATGAGTCCGTAATTGCCTAGATGCGTAAGCAATTATTTTTCCGTGTTGTTGAAGAATGCAGCCCAATCCCTTACCGAAAGCATCACTATAAATTGAGAAACCGCCGGTACCTGAGGGTAGCGCAAGTATCGACGCCATTGTAAGCCTCTTCTTCAGTTCCTCAAATGCTGACTGGCAGGCTTCTGACCAAACAAATTCTTTATTCTTCCTGGTGAGCTTCGTCAATGGTTCAGCAATCCTGGAGAAATCCTTCACAAACTTTCGGTAGTAGCCAGCTAAACCCAAGAAACTTCTGATTTCTGCCACTGAACTTGGTGCAGTCCACTTCTCAATAGCAGCTATCTTCATTGGATCTACCGAAATTCCTTCTCCTGTGACAACATGGCCAAGAAAATCTACTTTGTCTAAGAAGAATTCGCATTTAGATAGCTTACCATAAAGCTTCTCATTCCTTAAAGTTTCCAGAACTTTCCTCAGGTGCTCTTCATGCTCTTCTTCAGTCTTCGAGTAGATCAGAATGTCATCGATAAAGACAACAACAAACTGATCCAGATATTCATGGAAGACCTTGTTCATAAGGTTCATAAATACTGCAGGGACATTCGTCAGTCCAAACGGCATGACCAAAAATTTATACTGACCATATTTGGTGTTGAATACCGTCTTTGGAATGTCTTCCTTTCTGACCTTGATTTGATGATAGCCAGACCTGAGATCTATCTTCGAAAATACTTTAGCTCCACTCAGTTGATCAAACAGGTCGTCAATTCGGGGCAAAGGGTACTTGTTCTTGATGGTGATATTGTTCAGCCCGGTAATCAATGCACATTCGCACGGTTCCATCCTTCTTGGGCACGAACAAAACTGGTGCTCCCCAGGGTGAAGCCCCGTCTCTGATAAATCCTTGTGCCTTTAGTTCGTCAATCTGGTCCTTTATCTCCTTTGCCTCCTTGGGGTTGACTCTGTAGCATCCCCGAGAAATAGAGAAAGAGCCGGGTACTAGATCGATGGAGAATTCCACACCTCGATCTGGCGGCAATCCTGAAAGACTATCTAGAAAGACGTCCATGAATTCTGCTATAATAGGGTGACGAGGCCCGGGTTCTTCGGTGATAGAGGAGTAGGTAGCACTCTTCATGTCTTCCGGAGCTCGAGTGATTTCAAACTCCGGTTCTCCTGGTGGGCTGAAGATTACATCCTCTGTGACAATCTATCAGTGCATGCTTCTCACTTAACCAGTCCATCCCTAGGACTACATCATAGTTGGGCAAGGGCATCACAAGTAAGGGTGTTAAGAATTTGTGGCCTGAGATAGTTATGGGACAGTTACCAGCCTCGGTGATGGGTATGGGTCCACCACCGGTCATAACTCTACTAATCATCTTGCTAAGTCCCGTATCTAGGTGGTGTACAGAAATAAACTTTAATGATATGAAGCTGTGTGATGCACCCGAATCAAATAATGCTAGAGTAGGATAGGAAAACACATAAATGGAACCTGTGATGACATCAGCGGTAGGTTCCTGCTCTGGTTCTTGCTCATCTACTGCTAGGGCAAAAGCTCGCCCGGTCTTCTGCTGATGTTGTCCGAACCGTTGTTGCTGAGTGGGTAGAGGTGCTCTTTGCTGAGTTGCTATGGTCCGATTGAATGCTGTGGGGCAGTCCCTCACTTGGTGGGTGGCAGACCCACAAACTAGGCAGTGTCCCAGTTTCTTCCTGCAGATGTTCGCCTGGTGTCCTGGCCTCTTGCAGTAGTCACAGACAGGGATCTGCTTCTGAGGGGTCCTGTCACTGGTCCTTGCTTGATGGTGCTGCTGCTGGTGGTGCGAAGGCCTATTATTGTTGTTGTTGTTGGGCCTCTTCTGGTTACCCTGGAAGTTGTTAGTTCCAGGATACTCCCTCTTTGAACGAGAAGGCTGGCTCTTCTCCATGTCCTGAGCTCGTATCAGAATCTTTTCGTATGTCTTGGCATCGCCTGCGATCACAGGGGTACAAATTTCTTCCCTTAGTCCATACCTGAATCTTTCATCACGATCCTTGGGGTCAGCAACCAAGTTCTGGGCAAAGCGGCTAAGTCGGCCGAACTCTGCCGCATACTCTCCAACCGTCATGTTCTCTTGCTTCAGGTCCTGGAACTGTCTTTCCATCTCCCGCATCTCTGATGTTGGGAAGACTTTCCTGCGGAACAGCCTCTTGAAGGTGTCCCAGTTAAGCTGCTTGTCCTGGAGTCGGGGTTCATTCCAATACCAGGTGCTGGCCATATCTTGCAGCTGGAGTCCTACTGCTTCGGTCTTGAGGTCCTCTGGGAGTCGAACGACACTCAAGAGACGCTCTATGCTGTCTAGCCATTCGTCGGCGTAGATGATACCCTCGGTTCCTTTGAAAGGTCGAGGGCCCTGCTTCTTGAAACTCTCTATATCTCCGACCTTCACATAATAATATGCCTCTTATCAAAAGAATGGCCTAAATGATACATAACTTAACTCCTGGATTATGTTTACCTTGGCAGGTCGTGGCTCCAATAAAGTTGTTCCTCCTCTCTCGAGGGCAGCCATAGCCACGTTGTGGGCATTCTCCATGCCTTCTCTCATGATCGCGGTCTGCTCGCGATGGGCTTCAGCTTGGGCTGCAGTCTGTTCTCGATGAGCTTCTGCTTGGGCTCTCTGTGCTTCAAGCACTCCTCGTAGCATGCCCACTAGATCGGTGGGATCTACGGGCACTGGTGGGACAGCTAGTGCGGGTACTATCGTAGGGGACTGCGGCTCAGTCCGATGAAGTGTCGGTTCTGTCGTTTGTGCTGTAGTAGCATAAACGGGGCGGGGTGCTGGTGCAGCATGGGGACGGTCAGTCAGCTGCAAAGGAGGTGCGTTCTGATGTGCTTGAGAAGGTGGGGTGTGATTGGTAGATGACACCTCATTTTCAGCAGGGCCGGAACGAGTAGTCTTCCCTTTGGCCATACTCTGGAAGGTTTTAGGATGCAAACATAAGCAAGGTATCCTACCAGTCTATAATCAAACAAAAATATTTATATATAATTCGGACCTATGTTGTGACAAATCAATATTCTAGTGTTCTAATTGTTTCTAGGTATGTTTCCCTAAGTTGTTGTTTCACGGACCTACATGGGCCACCACTAAAAACATGTCATGACCCGATCCCAAATAATTGGGTCGAACCGGATCATGCCCAGCCTGCACCGTTGTGAGACGGCGGCAGTAAGCTGTTCCATTAGCAGGTATTCACAACAACATCTATACATTTGTCACAACTGAATATACAAAATTTTTAAATATTATTCAACATCTGAAAAGTACAACTGGAAAGTAAGAACTGAAATGAAAAGCTGAATTCAAATTAACAATTTCAAAACAACAAAACTGGAAACATAAAATAACTAGCTAAACGTTCGACTCGTCGGCCTCAGGTCCTGCGTCCTCCAAGGGGGACTCTGGCAACACCATAGGGTACAGAACCGGGTCATAATAGCTATTGTACAATAGCTCAGCATCCTCAATATCACCTAAAAATGTTGTCTCCAGTCAGGAGGGAGCAAATACGAATATGTAACTCATATTTCAAGTAATAATGGAAAAGTGCAAGCTAAACAGTTTTAAACAATATTTTCCAGCATTCTACAATTGAAAACAATGTGATTTGAATGTGTAATCGTCTATGACCGGCTTGGGTTATACAATAGCGTCCTAGCGACGCGATACGGCTTATCCCCGTGTGTAAGAGGGGTAAGCTCGCACAATATGCAATATGAGGGGTATTGGCCATAAACGTTACACTATTCCCCCAATCCCCACAATCAATCAATCAATATCTGAATCCGTGTAGCAATGAGGTTTAAACATGCAACTAAATAATTACTAAATAAAATACAAGAAAAACATAACCGTAACTTGCCTCGATTTTTATGACTGGAGTAGGATGACGGTTCCGGGGAAGAAGTTAGGTTCGTCTCCGAGATCCTACAGTTGGAGAACTTGACTTAGAACCAAAATTGTAGCCATTCTAGGTGTGCTAGTTACAATCTCTAGTAGTAGACCCTAGTCAGGTTTTAAGTTTATTAATTATTCTACCGGAAGACGTCTAACGTCGCAATTCTACGTTCGTTATTATTTATTTAAAATAAGCCGGTTATTGATTAATTGGAGAAATGGCAATTTACCGGTTAATTTGGCAAAAACTTAGTATTTTGTAATATCATATATAAAACTAATACTTTTAGATGAGAGAACGTGAATTTGTTTAAATAACAAACTTGTAATTTTACTAATTTATTTACTGTGAAAAACCTTATTAATTTTCTATATTAAAATAAATACTCATTTTAATAATCTACGCGTTTAAAGCCAAAATAATAACTCAGAAAATCAAGAAAAGCTACGCTGCACAATACAGGGTCGCAGCAAAGAAAATAGAAAACTGGGCTTATACCCTTACATTTATTTACATAAATGAATTTTAGGAATAATAAAACTTGGGTGAATCCTGAACGCCGAAAAGCGGTCCATTCAGCAGGCCGAAGTCCTGCACCAAAAATACTAACAACAGTACCCGTACTAAAATAATAATTATAATTTAAAGATAATAGTTATATGAGTCTCAGACTTGGTCCAAATGTCATATTATTGGCTAGCGCCTCAACGTACAGGAACCCGGTAGCGTTTGCGCTTCGCCCGGCTCATTCGACCTATAAGGTCGTCGCCTAAATGGTGGTACAGAAATCCATAAATCCGAAAGCCGGCAAATCTAATATATAAACGTTTTGCAAAAGTCTGATTTTTAAGTCCCAGATTTTATACGAAGATCCGTTTTAAAAATATTTCCGAAAAATGGGGCAGCATCTCCTCTATATCTGGGACAACCCAAAACTGGGAAAATGTGCTGACAACTCCAATAATTATCCCAAACCAGGGAAAACCCAAAAATTAACTTCCAAAACCATTTTTACATAAAAATTAAATTCACAGAACCATTTCCGAAGCTAAATCAGAAACCCGAAATAAAAACGAAAATCCCGAAATGAAGTTGGAACACCACATCAGTCAAAATCTAGAATACCACATTTAAAAAAAATCCGAAATAACCACAGAAACATCACAGGATAATTTCGAAAACTCCGAAACCATTACGCCTACAAAAATCGAATTCTCGGAAAGGAATCGGGGACCAATCTCATCATCGACTACGGAAACGGGAACGGGAATACGAAATTATACCTTGGATTGCTCGGCTAGAGCTCTCAGATGATATTAAAGAAAGAAAAACCACGGTCAGCGGAATCGGCGCAACGAAATCGCGGAAAGCACGGACAGCAGGTTCGAAGTCCACGGGATAGCGCTGGACTGCGCTGTCGGAACAGCGGGGGTGCGGGAGATGTGCGGGAACCGGAGCAGAGGGGAACGGGCCGGCCGGAGCGCGAGACAGCGCCAGTGGGGCGGCGATCGGGAGCTCGGGAAGAGGGAAAATGGCCGAGGGGGTCGGCCGATGCTCGTACGGAGAGGCGTGCAGTAGGGGGCTTGCTAGGAGGCGGCGCACGGGACAGGATCGAGAGGGGCATGCTGGAGACAGCACTGGAGGCGCGCGGGGTGGCCGGGCTAGAGTCGTCGGAGGCCGGCGGGGCTTAGGCGCCGGCGGAAGGGCGCTCGGGGGTGGCGCGAGAAGCTCGGGTGGAGAGGGGTTCGTTTTGATATGGAAGTGGTAGTGGTGTTGAGAGTTTAGCTAAGAAGAATGAGAAAGGAAAGTATGGGTGAGTGCTGGAGTAGGTGAGAAAAGAGTGAGGGGTTATAGAGGCTGGTGGTGGTGGTGTTAAAAAAAGGAGTGGGAGAATGTGTATGTGGAGGAGAGGGAAAAGTTGAGGAGAAAAAAGGGGAGTGCTGGGTCATGGGCGGCCAGGTCGTGGGGGTAGATTAGGATTTTCTTTTTTAATTAATAATAGATATTAAATATATACTCAGAATTTAAAGAAAGTAAAAAGAATGGGTTCGGACTGGTCCAGTCTCGGGTCTCGTAAACAAAAAACCCAGTTATTATTTTGAAAATAATTTCGAACCCACAATATAGTAATAATAAATATAATAATGATTTAATTTAACAAAGTGTATATTTAAATATTACGACAAAAGAAAATTTAATAATTTACCAAAATGAAATTAAATCTAATTAATCCAATAAATCAGAAATGCGGGTTTCACAATAATCCACAACCTTTTAGGGTAGAAGAAGTTGATCTCGAACCCGACACCGGAAGACTGCCCCTTTATCTGTATAGTTCCCAATCTAAGTATCTCATGCAAAACAAGGGTATGATCTGGAAACTACACCAGGCTTAAACTACGGCACTGGATGACGGTTACCTTTACAATTGCCGGTCCCGGCTAGGAAACCACGAGACTATTACAACAAACCAGATGTGGGCTAGGTTATGTTACTCCGACAACGACCCCGGAAAGCTCAGACGAGAAATACGACTGGCATGCACACTCAACCGGATCACCCACTTCCGATTCGGATGTCAGCGTTGGGGATATGCTCAGGCTAGTCTGGTCCGTCAATATAGCGTTTGCCGACGCCTACGAAGAAGATGAAGACATTCCTGAACTTCTTGAGTTAGAGCCGTGGGCACAACAACTAGATGCGCAATGGGAAAAGCGGTTCGAACAAAGAGAGCCTCCTACCGAGGATGAGGTTGTGCAAATTAATCTCGGTGATGAGTCCTCTCCGAAGCCCATCTTCGTCAGCAAGAATCTGACAAAGAGCGAGAATCGCTACTGCAACTCGTCAGAGAATACATCGACATGTTCGTTTGGAGCTACGAAGATAGCCAGGACTGAACCCCGAGGTTGCACTCCACAAACTCAACATTAGTCCAGACGCAAAACCGGTCAAGCAACAGCAACGACGGTTCCGTCCCGACGTTATGAATGCCGTTGAAGCTGAGGTCAACAAACTGATAGCAGCGACTTCATCCGCGAGGACACATCCGACTGGGTCGCCAACATAGTACCAGTCCTCAAGAAGAATGGAAAGATTCGAATCTGTATCGACTTTTGCAATCTGAATGAGGCATGTCCTAAGGATGAGTTCCCCCCTCCCTATCACAGACATCATGATTGACAACACCTGCGACTTCGAGCGTATGTCATTCATGGATGGTTTCTCGGGGTACAACCAAATCAAGATGTTCCCTGATGACGAAAAGCATACATCATTTCGAACACCAATTGGCACATACTGCTACACAGTCATGCCTTTCGGTTTAAAGAATGCTGGCACCACCTATCAAAGAGCTATGCGCATCATCTTCAGAGACCACCTGCACAAGACAGTGGAATGCTACGTCGACGACATCGTCGTCAAAAGTCGTTCTAAGAAAGATTATCTGCATGATCTGAGGACAGTCTTCGACCTGATACGAGCGCACAATTTGAAGATGAATCCCATAAAATCCTTCTTGGGCGTATCCAGCGGGAAGTTTTTATGTTTCATCATTACTTCCCAGGGTATTCACATAGACCCTGAGAAGACAAAGGCAATCATGGAGATGGGTCCCCCGAGAAATCTCCGTGAACTCCGAGGCCTTCAAGGGAGGCTGGCCTATATCAGGAGGTTTATCTCTAACCTCTCCGGACGATGTCAACCATTCACCCACCTCATGAAGAAGGGCATTTCATTTGTATGGGATGAAGAATGCCAGTGCGCCTTCGACAGTATCAAAGAATATCTGACGAACCCTCTAGTCCTGGTAGCCCCGGTTGCTGGAAGACCCTTCCTGCTCTATGTAAGAGCGATGGAGCATTCTCTCGGTGCTTTACTAGCACAAAATAATGATGCAGGCTACGAGCAGGCTATATATTACCTCAGCCGAATGATGTTGGGACCGGAGCATCGATACCCTACCGTGGAGAAGGAGTGCCTTGCTCCGGTGTTCGCCATTCAGAAGACGCGACACTACATCACGGGATAAACCATCCATGTCATATCAAGAGTCAACCCCCTTAGGGTCCTCATGACCAAGCCAGGAGCACTCAGCTCTCGCCTCGCTACCTGGGCGATATTACTGTCCTCCTACCACATGATCTTCATCCCACAAAAGGTTGTTAAGGGTCAAGCTCTGGCAGACTTTTTAACAGCTCATCCAGGATCGGAGTCAACCAGAATAGATGAAGAGATTCCAGATGAGGTCGCAAATTCAAATATGGCCTCTCATGATGCCGTATGGCGAATGTTCTTCGACGGCGCTTCGAGAACTGGGCCCAAAGGCAACATCGTCGCTGGAGTCGGAGTGGTGCTGATTTCTCCCTCCGGGCTGGTGATCAATCGGGCTTATTCCCTCACGGAGCCCTGTTCAAAAAATGTGGCTGAGTATAACACTTTGGTCATTGGCCTCCAACTTGTAAACGAGCTGGATAGAGATCTGGAAGCATACGACGATTCGTAGTTAATCGTCAATCAGATTCGGGGTTCATACGAAGTTCGCCATGAATGATCCCTTATCACCAAATAGCGATCAACATTATCTCGTCCATGAAAGGATTTTTCATAGAACATATTTCCTGACTCCAGAATATTGAAGCCGATGCCCTAGCAGGCCTGGCCGCTTTCCTAGCGGTACCGAATCATGCTCATCATCTGGTTGACATAATAGGCCGTGAGTTGGTCTACCCCAGGAATAATGTTCAATGTGTTGAGAGTTACTCCGCTCTGACAGTCGATGAAGCACCAGACTAGAGACAACCATTCATCGACTTCGTAGTGTACGACATCCTGCCAGAGAATCCGTAGGAAGCCACTTCTATCAGAAGACGTTCCCTCAGATTCTTCTACGATTCGGAAACAAAATGCTATATCGACGATCATACGATGGATTACTGCTTCGATGTCTGTCAAACACGGAAGCCAAAGAAGCCGTGCGTGAAGCTCATGATGGCATCTGTGGGGCCCATCAGCCCGGCCTAAAACTACAAGACCGCCTTCGCCGAATGGGCTATTACTGGCCCACGATGGTTACGGATGCAATAGACTATGCACGAAAATACAAAGCCTGTCAAGTCCACGCAGATTTCATGCACCAGCCATCCGAGTTTCTACTTTCGATGGTGGCATCCTGGCCATTCGAAGCATAGGAAATACATCATTGGTCCGATCACTCCGCCTTCGTCCCGAAGACACCGCTTCATACTTGCGATCACAAATTACTTCTCCAAATGGGCGAAGGCTATTCTGCTAGCAGAAGTCAAGACTTTAAACGTGATCAGCTTCCTCAAGCATCACGTCATTTATCGCTTTGGACTGCCCCAAAGGATCATCCACGAGAATGGTCCGCAGTTCGCAAGCCATGCCTTCTATCGATTTTACGACAAACACCGAATCTAAAATATTACTTCAACACCATACAACCCAACGGCTAATGGTCTGGCTGAAGCGTTCAACAAAACAATCATCAAGCTTCTTAAGAAGTTCGTGTCATCAAACAAACGCGATTGGAATAAAAAGCTCGACGAATGCTTATGGGCATACCGTACTACAGTACGGACGGCCACTGGGAACACACCATTCTATCTAGTATATGGGAGTGAGGCAGTTCTCCCACTGAAAACTCAAATCCCCTCGCTCCGCGTGGCTCTCACCTATCGATTGACAACAGATGATAATCACCATCGCCGACTGCAAGAGTTGGAGGCCCTAGATGAGAAGCGCCTGTTAGCTCAACAATGAATCGAGCTGTACCAAGCCCGTATCTCCGGAACCTTCAACAAGAAGGTTACAATCAGAACATTTCAAGTGGGCGACCTCATTCTGGCAGTTCGGAGGCCGATGGTTATAACTCACAAAACTGCCGACAAGTTCCAGCCAAAGTGGGAAGGCCCATTCATCATCGATGCTGTATTCTCCAATGGAGCTTACCGCCTCGCAAAACAAAATGGAGACTTGCTTATGTTGCCCATCAACGACAAGTTCCTAAAGAAGTATTACGTCTAAAACGACATCCTACAAATTTCCCAGAGTGATGAGTTATGTACCCCCTGGTACCGCTGAACTTGCATTTCGACTACAAATGACGAGTTACGTACCCTCTGGTATCGCTGAACTCACATTCAAAATCCAAATATCCCTGATTGATGGGTTATGTACCCTGGTACCACTGAACTCATATTCTGACTCCAAATCTTCCAGATGGTTGAGTTATGTACCCGCAAGTACCGCTGAACTCACACTCTGGTCACTACAGATAAATCTATATCGCATCTTTAGGTAGTAAGTCATGTACGATCATACCTCTGAACTTGCCTGCTAAAAATCTCCCTCCTTATGATCCAATACCCGTACTTTCAGTGCACAAAAAGGGTAACTGATCCACAAATTCTCTGAAACAACTACGTCGATGTTACCTCTGAGTTGTTTTCCTTCCATCAAAAACAAATCGCCCCTCACATAGAACTTTTACGTCCTCATTACCTCTGAGTTATTCTATGTACCCTTCATGGAGTCCACTCCTGCCATGTCCTCATTACCTCTGAGTGGGAAGGCCCCATCGAAGAAACCCTCATGTTTACCATGTCCTCATTACCTCTGAGTAAGTATGTTAGTTCTCTTCCAACTTATTATCCGTATCCAGAACCAGGGTATGCCAAGGATAATAGGTCCACAAAAAGTCTCCCATTGGGGCAACTACTACAAGCAAAGAATAGAGCAAATGTATTCTGTTCATTCAAAATCAGTTACATTCACATGACTACATCTCATGAGCAAGCCAGAAAAGTTCTCTATCATTTCATTCAGATAAGAAAAAGAAGATTACATTGATGTCCAAGAGAAGCAAAACACAAACTGTAGCTAAAGACAGAAAGAAATATCAAAGACAAAAGACAGACATTTATGAGAGCCTACGAATCCTAATTGCGGGCACGCATATACCAATTCCTCAACCATTTTTCATATGAAGGATCTACCTAAGCAAGAACCGCATCCGGAGCAGGAGGGTCGGAACTCCAAATACTACCGCCGTCAGACTGGGTCTCCTCCTTTACAGCAACTTCAATAGGCGCCAGCTCCCCTTTCTGTTCCTCTATTTTTGGTATTACCTCCTCCTTAACAAGCGATGACTCTTGTTTGAGAGGAGGCAACAGCACTTTCTTCACAATAATCTCAGCCTTCGGCAGGGATGCGGCAAGAATCAGAGATAAAAAGAAACAAAGTTAGAAGATGACCAGAGCCTCATACGGCCCGGCCCAGATGAGCTTATGCGGTCCTGTTTGAGGAGGCTTCATGCGGTTCGATTCAGAGAGACTTATGTGGCTCTGTTCGACAGGTCATTATGCGGTTCAGTTTGTAAAGTGTCTATGCGGCTACTAGACAAACTCCCATACGGCTTAGACATGGGGTATACCCCCATGCGGCTCGGACGTGGGACATACATGCGGCCCATACAATTTGAACAGTTCGATGAAGACGAGCGACACATTAAAGGCTTGTGCATAAAACATGCAACAGAGCCATCTTTGTTAGGGTTTCGAAGTATACGATCCGCCCAAACCCTTACCAGCAATGGTGGGGTGAACGTCGGGGTGAACTTCAGGCGCCGTGGCTGACGAAGAAGCCACTCCCTTACCCTTCGCCGCGACCTTGGAAGACTTGGGGGCCATTGTTGATTGATGAGCGGAGAAGGAAGACGAAGATAGCAACCTAGGGCACGAAGAGTTAAAGACAGAAGAAAGTAAAGAAGTCTCTCTGACCAAAAATTCTACTATTTATAGGTAGAAGGAGGGAGGACGCTTCGATCTGCGTGCTTCATAAAAACAAAATTGACTCTTCGGTTATCGTGGAAAATTCGGATATTTAAAACCGACCCTTGGGATCTTGCCCCAAAAGGCGGCTTTAAATCCAAAGCAAATCAAGAGCAATTAATGAGACTCACACGTGGCAGGAGATGCACACGTGGTAGAAAGTCCATTCGGCTAGGAAGCCCATACGGCTAGAACATCCTATGTGGCCATAAGAGTTTACATAGCCATGCTTCTTATTCAAAGTATTTCAATTTTGCAAATTAAAAACTTTGAAGGGGGTTTTGTAGAAGCATGGAAAATAACAAAAAAAGCCTATGCGGCTTAGATAGAAAGAGCCTCATGCGGCTCAGGAATCCGTTAGACATTCATGCGGTTCAAAAGTCCTTTAAAGCCTCATGCGGATCAGATAGCTCCATACGGCTCAGGAAGGAGCCACGTGACCTTAAGCAGTTCGCTTCTACAACTAGCCATAAAGCAACTGCCTCATTAAATGGCCTGACGACAGCTCTGACAGAAAGACGAAGTGACAACTCTGACATAAAGCTGAAATGATAGCACTAACATGATGGCGTGCTCCTAGGGAAAAGAAGAAAATCTTTTATAGCTGGCATGATCCGCCAAGTCCAAAGCTCCCTATGCGGCTGCCACTCCTATACGGCTGTCACCCCTATGCGGTTGCTCTCTTCATGCGGTTGCTCTTTTCATGCGGTTGCTCTATTCATGCGGTTGTCCTCTTCATGCGGCTGCTTCCTTCATGCGGCTGCCACTTTTATGCGGCTGCCATCTTCATGCGGCTGCTTCCTTCATGCGACTGTCACCTTCATGCGGCTGCGACCTTCATGCGGCTGCCTCCTTCATGCGGCTGCCTCCTTCACGAGGCTGCCATCCTCATACGGCTATCCCCCTCATGTGGCCGCCACCCTCATGCGGCTGCTACTTTCATACGGCTAGGAGTGTGGGGGCCACCCATATGCGGTTCATTTAGAGACTGCATTCATGCGGCTCTGTCAGGACGTCCCACTCACAACAGTTGAGACACGTGGCGGTCCTCATGACAGTTGAGACACGTAGCGATCCTCATGACAGTTGAGACTCGTGGCGGTCTTATCCCCTCGGAGTTATGGCTGCTAGCAAATCAAAACAACCCATATTTGTTATAATCATCATAATTACTCGGATCAAATCAGATTTGTTGTAATTAAGCAAATTGAACACGTGGTGGAAGATCCGAGCTTGTCATGACAATTATGAAGATTCATTGCAATCAGCATTAATTGTCCATACGAATTTGGCACAATCAAAAATTAACTGCCCAGATGTGATGCAATCAAGATTAATGGTCCAGATTATTGGCCGCCGACTTTTCAAAGGGAAATCATTACAAACCCTAATGATCACACCCCACTCCTATAAATAGCAAGGTGCCATTCCCTTGCAAAAGAGACTCTTTCCACCCGGCTGGACACATAGAAAGACAAAGGTACGCACAGAGGATTCTTCCCACATCCCGAGAGCATTTCTTCATTAGAGTCAAGGCTACGTTCGATCGTCCAAGGAGTAAGGCAAAGCTGCTGTCGCTTTCCCGAGGCTCTACCGTCTCCCCCTAGAATAAAAAATAAACAATTGTACTTAGATTACTGTACCTAGGTTTTCATTCCTAGGCTTTCTTTGTACGAGCGAGTTTGTATTATGAGTCTAAGTTCAGTCCTCCTATAAAATTATTTTGCACTTTTACAATCAATGGCAAACACCAGGGCATAATCCACTCTTTCTACTGCCCGCGCGCAGTCTACTACTCTCTTTACTGACAATGTGCAGTCTGTTCAGGCTGTTGCTGAGGCACAGTCTGCTTATGTTGCTGCCAAGGCGCCACCAGTAGCCTATATTACTAGGGTGCAACCAGTAGCCCGTGGTGCTATGGCGCAACCCAAGCAATCAGTAACTCAGGCGCAGTTTGCTGCTTTTGCGCAACCCAAGGGAACTAGTCTTTTGGCTATTCCCTCTTCCAATTCTCCAGTTCTGAACTGGAAGAAGCAATGTTCTAGTGCTGCCACTAGACAGAACAAAGGAAAATTTTTTTGACACTTCCTCAATTGGCGCAATCTGTGCCTAAAATGGTCTCACAACAGAACTAAGGAGAACGTTTCTTAGCTAACCTACTACAAAATAAAGGAAAGCACCCTTTGGTCTTTTCTCAAACTTCCCTGGTCTATGACTCAGAGGAAGACACATCAGATTCTATTCCTTTAAACAGAGGTCTTCGGATCTCTGATATCGGAAAGAATACTGATCAAAGAGGCATCTTACCTACCCCTATGGGGTCTGGTCAAGACCTTCCCACCTTGCAAATTTCAAGATCTAAGCAAGAAAAAATTGAGGGTATCACAAACCGAGACACCTGGATCCGAACTTTCTGATTTACGTGCTTATCTCAATAGGCGTCAACCAGTATCAACTTTGGTAAAATGTAAGAACCCTATGCCAAAGGCCAACCTATACAAGAAGCCAAAGTTTGAAAAGAAGGACCCAACCACTTATGCTAATGAGTTGAGTACATCTTTGTCTACTCAGGGAACTAAACATCTGAAGAATAGGAGACATATTCCTAACATTATTAAGGAATATGTTCCTCCGACTTCTTCTCGTCCTGTAGTTGTAATTGATCTTCGGCAACGTCTTACACAAAGACGGGAGATTACAGAGATGTCTCCCTCACCTCCAAATCATGCTTCAGATCGCCATTGCCTTCATGAAGTCGTCATCAACTGTTATTGCCAATCGGCTCGACGATCCGTCTTCGATCGTCTGAACTATGCTTCAACTCCCAAACATATAATAGAAGATGAAGACGAGCTATTATATGCTTCTGTTAACATGACTTCTCAAGACACTAGGGGTGGAAAACGTCCAAGATGTAATGCATCCCGCAATCCCAGTCAGCAATACTTGGATCGGATTCATGCATCCAGTGAAGGTGTCTTTCAATACACTAGATCGAGAAATCGACATTTGAACCAAGGTGTCTTTAATCAAGAAGATCTTCCTATCGCCCATGTAGGAGAGGACTCTTTCTTATAGTTTGACACAGATAGTGAAAGTTCTGAACAAACTATCTCATCAATAGCAGCAAGAGAAGTGACAGCATATACCATTACGGAAGATCAAGATGCCTCTACTTCAACCAGTCAAGAGCAACGAATTATTGTATTAGAAGACAAATTGAAGACCATGGCTGAAATGGTGGCAAGTATGCATACATAATCATGGCCCAACATGCAGTGCCATCGATTGTAAACCCTGCTACAAATTCGGAGCTCATAGCATCTTCTGTACCTGTTAGTCTGGGGGTACCACCTCCTCAGCTTGCTTCTGTACCAATTCAAGCTGATCCCAGTCAGTCTGGTGCTGGGGGTGGTAATTACCACACTGTTCCTCCTCCTAACAGTTCTAATCAGCCTATCAATTCCTAAACATCAGGGGATGCAATGAGGCTGTAAAACTCTTACGCACTCAGTTTGAGGCCTTCAAGCAGAAGGATGGCCTACAAAGACTAGGCATAAAGCAACCGTATCCTACAGAGTGGAAGGAAGTTCCTTTCCCTCCTAAATACAAGCTTCCAACCATTATGTTATTTGGGCAGCATCCCTCCAAGTCAGTACATCAATCACTTTGAGGTGATGACTGATCAATTACAGTCAAATGATACTTTTCTTACTAGAGTGTTCGTCGGTTGTTTAGCTGGCGCGCATACGACTGGTATCGTAGCTTGCCTGATGGTTGCATCACTTCTTTTGCTGGTTTCAAGCAAATATTCTTGGAATGGTTTTATGAGGGAGTCAATAACATGACAATGTCTGCCATTATTAATATTAAACAGAGGCACAATGAATCCATGGAGAGTTTCATTGAAAGATTCTGCCGAGAGGCACTCAAAATGCCTTTAGGAACTCCATCTGCTGTAATAATAGACACTTGCAAATCAAACTTGTTGCCTATTATCAGTATGTGGATGGGATCTACACAGTTCTAGGATTGGCCTTCTTTCATTGTGAATGCCAAAGCGGCAGAGGTCAGTGCCGAAAAGTTTAAACAATTAGGAGTTCAGATGACTCATCCTAACCAAGACGAACATTCTACACCTGGAGGTAATAATTGCCAGAATAATCACAAGGGTAAAGAAACACTGGCCATCAATCTCAAGGGCAAGGAGTCTTTGGCTGTCAACGTCACTCAGATAGCACCCACTCCATCAGTACCACCGCAGAAGACAACTCGTCCAAAGCAAGAGTATTCTTTCGATGAAGATGATACTTTGAGCATCTTCGATTGCTTGATCAAAAGCAATAAGCTTCAACTTCCAGAGGCAAAACGGCCAGAAGAAGTGGGTAAAACCGATCACCCTAAATACTGTATTTATCATAGATTTATAGGGCATCCAACCAGAGCATGTTACGTGCTCAAGGGTAAAATCTAAGAGTTGGTCAACTCTGGAGCAATTACTCTTCAACAGGACGAGAAGACGGTGACTGCTAATGTCGTTTCTGTACAATTTGGTGACTTTCCACCACAACTTGTACAAGATGGTGTTGTCCCCATTCCAAGGACTACTCTTGAGATTGTGAATCTCCCACCTCCCCAAAATGAAGGTCTTATTCCGCTGTCGACAGACAGAGGAAAGATTATGTGGATTCATCCAAATCTGGTAGCAGAGTTTGAAATGCCTTCCTCTTTTAAGCAAAAGAAGTACTTCAAATCTAAAGCCAAGAAATACGACATGGTATCCTTTGAACCAGTAACAGAAGAAGAAATTCTAATGGGCACTAGATCTAGGAAACCCTATCTTCAGGAATATCCCGAAAATCAAGAGAATCCTGCTCTATCTCCTGATGATGCTCCTGCATTATCTTCTCTTGGCGAGAATATACCATCTACATCCCGTCGGTAGTTGAACCATTTCCTTCTAAACCAACAACAACAGACAAGGAAAAATAGCCTGTTCGTTTGACAAAGCACTGAAGAAGTTCTCATCACTTGGACTCGAAAAGCCATATAACTTTGATATATTGGCTCAATTGACCAATACTCTAGCAAGATTATCAATCTTTGAACTTTTACGTCACTCAAAAGAAACTCGAGAGACGTTAAGTAAAGCCTTGATGCAGGCTGACGCTTGTCTTACACTTCTCAAGAAGCCTGAAAAGGAGCCATGGGCAATGTAGTGAGCACGCTCTGCGAAGTAGGTAGCTTATCCGCCATATCACCCTGTTAAAAATTGATCAAGTGGCACCAACTTGTCAGACTGTACATGGGCGCAACTGAACAACTGGCACCTTTGACTAGGTTTTTTCTTTTGTACTGTACTGATTAATTCTCGCACCACATAATAACTTACACGAACAAGCTGTCAGCATTAATTACATGCTGACAAAATCTTCTCGAGCGTCGCGGTATACGAGATTTTAACTAATTTTCCTTAATCTTCGTGCTGTCATTTTGTCAGGTAATGATGATGCCATTACAGCTTCTCAAGGAAGTGCGCCACGTGGTGCTCACGCAACCTGATGTTGGCACAACATGATGCTGTGCCACTTGATGATTCGACACAACATAATGATTGTAGGGCCTAAAAATCAAGTTGCACCCTGAAAATTGTAATCAGTGATCAAGTTGCGCTCCAAAGATCAAGTTGTGCCACTGATATGAAGCTCAGAGAACAAGCTGCGCCACTGATCAGGTTGTGCCTGATATCAGACTGTACCCAGTCTTATTGTGCCAAAATCTATGGGGCGTCTGACACTTAATGGCCATCATTATCTGACAGTACTGACAACAGATACTACAGTGAACGAGGAAAATCTCTTCGAATCCAGTGAATTGTGCCGCTTAAGGAGAGTTGGTAGACAGTTGTCCTGTACACTTCGTAAGTTGAGCCTAGGCACAATCCAAACAAAATCTTTAGTTGCGCCTAGGCGCAATCTGAATGACTTCTGCTCAAAAGCTGCCACGTGTCTAGGCGCGGCTCAATCAGGCGCAGTTGACTGAAGCTTGCACAACCTAATGAAGTTGAGACAACTTACATTCTAAAGCAGGATGATATGGCGCACATGCCACTAATCTTTCAAGACGTGTCTACTATCCTGTACACGTCCACGCGCATCCCAATCACATGATGCCACGCGTCTAAATACAGTTAGTACATGACTTAACAACTGAATGAAAGTTGGTGCAATAGGAGGTTGGCGCAACTCAATTTGGCGCAATCCAGCCTCATGCACATCAGAATAACTGCTAAAACGGTTATTTCCTGAACTCTATAAATAGAGTTTCCAATTATTGCGAAATCATCAGATACATATGCACAGAGATCAAGAACTCTTACAAAATTGCTGCTATATTTTTCAGAGGCTACAGTCTTCAAGTTCACATAGTCCAAGGGATAAAGTGATCGTCTTCTGATCAGATTCCTACAGTTGTACTTTCTCAGAATTTATTGTGCTTTGTACTATTCTTTTTTTTCAAGTTTGGAATAAACTTTTTGTTTTTGCAAACAAAATGACGACTCTGCTGGGGACGACTTTCTCCTCCAACGAGAAGGTGACAACTCAATGTGACATTGCATCGATCGGCAAGACGCAGAAGACTCTGGTTGTTCAAGTCAACCAGACAGCCTATGAGGATATATTAGCACCAAAAGAAACAAGCGTACAGCGGCTATCGCCAAGAACAGGACTATGTGGACTCCTAAATCTCCTATGCTCACTGTTGCCCAGGCGTAACCTGAGTGTTCAGTGGTCAAGACACAATCTGTCTCGACGACTCAGGCACAGATTGCTTCTGTTGCCCGTACACAACCTATTTATCCTGCTGACCATGCGTAGTCTACTACTTTCTTTGCTGCCAAGGCGCAGCCTGTTCAAGCCATTGTTGAGGTGCAGTCTACCCATGTTGCTGCCAAGACACCATCAGTAGCCCGTAGGACTATGGCACAACCCAAGCAATCAGCACTTCAGGCACAGTCTGCTACTCTGGCGTAACTCAAGGGAACTAGTCTTTTGGCTATTCTCTCTTCTAATTCTCAAGTTCTGAACTTGGAGAATCAATGTTCTAGTGCTAACACTAGACAGAACAAAGGGAAGAGTCCTTTGGCACTTCCTCAATTGGTGCAATTTGTACCTAAAATGGTCTCATGACAGAACAAAGGGAAAGGCTTCTTAGCTGATCCTTTACAAAATAAAGGAAAGCACCCTTTGGTGTTTTCTCAAACTTCCCTAGTCTATGACTCAGAGGAAGATCTATCAGATTCTATTCCTTTAAACATAGGTCTTCGGATCTCTGATATTGGAAAGAATACTGACCAAAGGGTATCTTACCTACCCCTATGGGGTTTGGTCAAGACCTTCATACCTTGCAAATTTCAAAATCCAAGCAAGGAAAATTGAGGGTATCACGAACAGAGACACCTGGAGCAGAATTTTCAGATTTATGCGTTTATCTTAATAGGCATCAACCAGTATCAACTTTGGCAAAATGTAAGAACCCTATGCCAAAAGCCAATCTGTACCAAAAGCTAAAGTTTGAAAAGAAAGACCCAACCACCTATGCTAATGAGTTGAGTACATGTTTGTACACTCAGGGAACTAAACATTTGAAGAATAGGAGACATGTTCCTAACATCATTAAAGAATATGTTCCTCTGACTTTTTTTCGTCCTGTAGTTGTAACTGATTTGTGGCAACATCTTACACAAAGACGGAAAATTACAGCGATGACTCCCTCACCTCCAAATTGCGCTTCAAATCGCCACTGCCTTCATGAAGTCGTCATCAACTGTTGTTGCCAATCGGCTCAACGATCTGTCTTCGATCGTCTGAACTATGCTTCAACT
Source organism: Iris pallida (assembly GCA_029216955.1). NCBI lineage: Eukaryota > Viridiplantae > Streptophyta > Magnoliopsida > Asparagales > Iridaceae > Iris > Iris pallida. Next base: position 59,433 of record JANAVB010022308.1, on the reverse strand, counting down.
CCTGAATATATAATAGAAGACAAAAAAAATATAATACAAAGATGAGCTATTATATGCTTCTGTCAACATGACTTCTCAAGGCACTGGGGGTAGAAAACGTCCAAGACGTAATGCATCCCGTAATCCTAGTCAATAATAGATCGGATCCACGCATCCAATAAAGGTGTCTTTCAATACACTAGATCGAGGAATCGACATTTGAACCAAGGTGTCTTTAAACAAGAAGATCTCTCCATCGCTCATGTAGGAGAAGACTCTTTCTCAGAGTTTAATACAGATAGTGAAAGTTCTGAACAAACTATCTCATCAATAGCAGCAAGAGAAGTGACGGCATATACCGTTACAGAAGATCAAGATACCTCTACTTCAACCAGTCAAGAGCAACGAATTGTTGCATTGGAGGACAAATTGAAGACCATGGCAGAGATGATCGCAAGCATGCATACTATAATCGTGGCTCAACATATAGTGCCACCGATTGTAAACCCAGCTACAAATCCAGTGCTTATATCATCTTCTGTACCTGCTAGTCTGGGGGTACCAACTCCTCAGGTCGCTTCCGTGCCAATTCAAGTTGATCCCAGTCAGTCTGGTGCTGGGGGTGGTAATTACCACGCTGTTTCTCCTTAAACTTTTAACCAGCCTACCAATTCCCAAACATCAGGGGATGCTAATGAGGCTGTGAAACTCTTACGTACTCAGTTTGAGGCCTTTAAGCAGAAGGATGGCCTACAAAGACTGGGTATAAAGCAACCATATCCTACATAGTGGAAGGAGGTTCCATTTCCTCCTAAATATAAGCTCCCAACCATCATACTATTTGATGGCAGCACTTCTCCAAGTCAGTACATCAATCATTTTGAAGTGATGACTGATCAATTACAGCCAAATGATGCTCTCCTTATCAGAGTGTTCGTCGGTTGTTTAGCTGGTGCATCATACGACTGGTATCGTAGCCTGCCTGATGGCTGTATCAATTCTTTTGCTGGTTTCAAGTAAATATTCTTGGAACGATTCTACGAAGGAGTCAACGACATGACGATGTCTGCCCTCTTTAAGATTAAACCGAGGCATAATGAATCCACAGAGAGTTTCATTGAAAGATTCTGCCGAGAGGCACTCAAAATGCCTTTAGGAACTCCATCTGCTGTAACAATAGACGCTTGCAAATCAAACTTGTTGCCTATTATCAGTATGTGGACAGGATCAACATAATTCCAGAATTGGCCTTCTTTCATTGTCAATACCAAAGCAGCTGAGGTCAGTGCCAAAAAGTTCAAGCAGTTAGGAGTCCAAATGACTCATCCTAACTAATGAACATTCTACACCCGGGGGTAGTAATCGTTAGAATAACCGCAAGAGTAAAGATACATTGGCCATTAATCTTAAAGGCAAGGAGCCTTTGGCTGTCAACGTCACTCAGACGACATCCACTCCATCAGCACCACCACAGAAATCGACTCGTTCAAAAGAAGAGTATTCTTTTGATGAAGATGATACTTTAAGCATCTTCGATTGCTTGATCAAAAGCAATAAGCTTCAGCTTCCAGAGGCAAAACGGCCAGAAGAAGTGGGTAAAACTGATCACCCTAAATACTGTATTTATCACAGATTTATAGGGCATCCAACCAGAGCTGTTACGTGCTCAAGGAAAAATCCAAGAGTTGGTCAACTCTGGAGCAATTACTCTGCAACAGGACGAGAAAACGGTGACTGCTAATGTTGTTTCACTACAATTTGGTGATTTTCTATCGCAACTTGTGTAAGATGGTGTTGTCCCCATTCCAAGGACTACTCTTGAGATTGTGAATCTCCCACCTCCTCAAAATGAAGGTCTTGTTCCGCTGTCAACTGACAGAGGAGAGATTATGTGGATTCACCCTGATCTGGTAGCAGAATTTGAAACTCCTTTCTCTTCTAAGCAAAAGAAGCATTCTAGATTTAAACCCAAGAACTGTAACATGGTATCCTTTGAACCAGTAACAGAAGAAGAAATTCTATTGGGCACTAGATCAGGGAAACCCTATCTTCGGGAGTATTTCGAAAATCAAGAGAACCCTGCTCCATCTCCTGATGTTCCTCCTTCATCATCTTCTCCTGGCGAGAATATACTATCCACATCCTTACCGGTGGTCGAACCAACTCCTCCTAAACCAACAGCAGCCGACAAGAGGAAACAACCTGTCCGCTTTGATAAAGTATTGAAGAAGTCCTCATCTCTCGGACTTGAGAAGCCATATAATTTTGACATATTGGCTCAATTAGCCAATACTCCAGCAAGATTGTCAGACGTTAAGTGAAGCCTTGATGCAGGCTGACGCTTGTCTTACTCTTCTCAAAAAGCTTGAAAATGAGCCAATCAGTTGTGCACACTGTCATAGTGTATTTGAGCTAATGCCTAATATCCTTTACATAAGATGACATGATATTAGAAGACAACCGTCATGATCGTCCTCTCTATTTCACAAGGTATGTAGATACCATAAAGTTGATCATATTCTGATTGACCCAGGGTCCGCACTTAGCATCATGCCGAAGTCTTTACTGGATGCTTTGAAGATCCCGGTGCATAACCTATCTATGACTATCACCACTATCCTGGGGTTTAATCAAGAAAAAAGTGAACCTTTAGGGAAGACACGCCTAAAACTTCAAATTGGCAATCTTTGTACAAAGGTAACTTTCTATGTTATTGACAATCATGGCTCATACAACGCTTTATTGAAGACCATTCCTCCATGAATACAATATTGTACCCTCTATGCTCCACCAATGTTTCAAATATATGGATGGTAATAGAGAAGTCCAAAAAGAGGTTACAGATCTGAATCCTTTTAAAGGGGTTGAAGCATACTACAACGATTCTCGTATGTACAAGGAAGAATTCATCAAGGTAGTACTAGCAATGGACACGGATGAAGAACAGAAGAGTGTGCCAAATGATACTCTGGTGATTTTCGTCAAAGGATGCATCTTATGTCCTCAGTCTTCCAAACCACTGACTATCTATCTTCCTTCCCATGAGAAGCAGCCTAAGGGTGATAGTCAAAAACAAAGAGAGCTCACCTCTTCTGAGCCGTTTGTAATCGACCTTCGTCGTAAGAAGCTCCCTCCTCCTTCTCGTTCTTCTTCTCCCCCTCTTGTCATCAATCTGACTAAGCCTGCTAAGGCTAAAGTTCCTATTGTAAATGATGGTGTAAAAATCAATAAAGCATCTCCTTTACAGTATACTGATGTCTTTTACTATATTCAGTATTATTTGGATATGCTAGATAACTTTAAACCACTTACAATAGAAGTCGTATCATCTCTGCGAATGTGGTATCATTGGATTCAATACAAGAGTCGTACTTCTTAGTACCGTCTCGAAAGAAAGATAAAAAGCCTATATTCTTTCAACAAAAGAGAGGAACCAAAAATTGTGCTCTATAATGATAACAGAGATGATACATGAAAGCTACAATTATGCCGCTATAGTCCATAATCCAAATCCATCATCCGTAAAATGGGCTATGATTTCAGAACAGTCCTCAACAATGGTAAAAGAAGACGGACTCCCCTTCGTATTGCTATTTCAAAAGAAAAATTACAACAATACCACAGTAAATCGAAGCGGGGCTTAGGTTATGCTTCACCTCTCCCAACTCCAGAACCTTCTGAATCTGATGAAGAAGAACGATCTAACTCTTCTGATTCTCTTTCATGGAATTCTGACACCAGCATTGGTCATGTTCATAGGGTGATGGTATCTTCTAACATGGTGTCTGTCAATTCTCAAAAGAAGATGACATTGAAGAAGCTCCTGAAGTGGACCCTTGGGCACAAAAGATGGACAATCAGTGGAAACATCATTTCGAACAACGAGAACCACCCACTGAAGATCAACTTGTCCAAATCGATATTGGAGAGGAGGGTGTATCACGACCAATCTTCATTAGCAAAAATCTCCCAAAGGATGATAAACAATAGTTAATTCATCTTATTCGTGAATATATTAATATCTTCGCCTGGAGTTACGAAGATATGCTGGGGTTAGATCCTCAAATTACAACTCACAAGCTTAATATTCTGACGAGTGCCAAGCCGGTCAAACAACAACAACGGCAATTCAAGCATAAAATAATGGATGCAATTGATGATAAGTCAAAAAGCTTATAACTTGCAATTTTATCAGAGAAGAACAGCATCCTGACTGGGTAGCCAACGTTGTACCAGTTCTGAAGAAGACCGGAAAGGTTCGAGTTTGCATAGACTTTAGGGATCTCAATGATGCTTGCCCTAAAGACGAGTTCCCTCTCCCAATTACTGATGTCATGATCGACAACGAATTTTTTTCATTGATGGGTTTTCTGGATATAATCAAATTCGGATGAATCCTGAAGATGAGAAACATACTTCATTTCGTACTCCTCGAGATGTGTACTGTTATACGATCATGCCGTTTGGTCTTAAGAACGCAGGTGCAACTTACCAGCGGGCTATGAGTACTATTTTTACGATCATCTGCGAAAGACGGTTGAGTGCTATGTTGACGATATTACTGTCAAAAGTCGTCTCAAAGAAGATCATATTCAAGATTTAAGAACTATCTTCAATCTAATGCGCCAGCATCAACTCAAAATGAACCCCACCAAGTCTTTCTTGGGTGTCTCTAGTGGTAAGTTTCTCGGCTTCGTCATTACCTCTAAGGGTATACACGTTGATCCCGAGAAGATCAAAGCCATTCAAGAGATGCGTCCTCCACGCAACCTAAAAGAGCTATGAGGATTCCAAGGTCGACTTGCGTACATCAGGCAGTTCATTTCGAATTTATCTGGACCATTGCAGACCATTTACTGAATTAATGAAGAAAGGTGTATCTTTCGTTTGGGACGGAAGAATGTCAACGATTATGTGACGACATAAAGCGGTATTTAATGAGTCCACCGGTTCTTGTACCACCGATCTCAGGAATACCCTTCTTAATGTATGTCTGGGCAATGGATCATTCCTTGGGAGCTTTGCTAGCTCAAAAGAATAAGGAAGTCATGAACAAGCCATCTACTATTAGCCGAACGATGATTGGAGCTGAACATCGTTATAGTCCGGTAGAGAAGGAATGTTTAGCCTTAATATTTGCTGTTCAGAAGACAAGACATTACATTATAGGCCAAACTATTCATGTCATATCCCGAGTCAATCCTCTTCGAGTCTTAATGAAGAAACCAAGTACACTCAATTCTAGGATTGCCACATGGGCCATATTACTAGCACAATATGATATGGTTTATGTTCCTCAAAAGTCTGTGAAAGGCCAAGACTTGCTGACTTCTTAGCAGCTCATCCTGTCCCTGAACATCTAAACTATATGATGAGATTCCGGACGAAACATTAGAATCAAATATGATCTCAGAAGAATTTTCTACCCGGAGGTTGTTCTTTGATGGAGCTTCTAGAATTGGACCTGGAGGTACCCTTAGGAGTAGGAATTGTTCTTGTTTTACCCGATGGATTAACTATTCAAAGGGCCTATTCTTTAGATGAACCATGCTCTAACAATGTGGTAGAATACAATGCCTTGCTCATTGGACTCAATTAGCTAAACAACTGGATATCGAATATCTCGAAGTATATGGCGACTCTAAGCTGATTGTTAATCAGGTTAGAGGCATATATGAAGTTCGACATCAAGATTTAGTACCATACCATGAAGCAGCAACCAGGATAGCTTCTTCATTCAAAGGATTCTTCATCGAACATGTACATCGGGCATGCAAAACAGAAGCTAATGCCTTAGCTAACCTAGCTGCGATATTGGCAGTTCCAGTCAAAAGACAACATATGGCTGTTTATCTAATAGAGAACTATTTTGTGTCGAAAACAACCACAACATTGAATTCAGCAACCTAACTGAGGTCAATGATATTAGCAATGACTGGAGAGCACCTTTTATTGATTTTGCAGTGCATGATATCTTGCCAAAAGATCCTAAAGAAGCTACAAATCTGTCATCGATCGCTTCGATTCTATTATAATCATACTACTAAAACACTCTATCGAAGAACTTTTGATGGATTGCTTTTAAGATGTCTCGCTGGTGATGAAGCAAAGCAGATATTACGTGAAGCTCATGATGGTGTTTATGGAGCACATCAGCCTGGCCCTAGACTACATGATCGTATTCGACGTATGGGCTACTACTGGCCCTCTATTGTATCAGATGCTATTGACTATGCAAGGAAATATCGTGCATGTCAGATTCATGCAGATTTCATTCACCAACCATCGGAATTTCTTCATCCGACTGCTGTCTCATAGCCTTTTGAAGCATGGGGCATGGATATAATTGGCCCTATCAATCCTCATTCATCTAAAGGGCATCGGTTCATCTTAGCCGTAACTGATTATTTCTCCAAGTGGACAGAAGCTATACCATTGGCTGAAGTTAAAACGAGTAGTGTCATCAACTTCATCAAACATCATGTGATATACAGATTTGGTGTCCCTCGCTGAATCATCCATGATAATGGACTGCAATTCATCAGCCAAAAGTTTAATAGGTTCTGCGATGACAACAAAATCAATAATGTTGCCTCGACGGCCTATAATCCTGTGGCTAACGGGTTGGCTGAAGCATTCAATAAGACCATTATCAACTCCTCAAAAGTTTGTCTCTATCAACAAACATAATTGGAGTGATAACTTGGAGAATGTTTATGGGCATATCGTACTACTGTCCGTAATCCTACAGGTTGTACACCTTGTTCTCTAGTATATGGATATGAAGTCGTCCTACCCCTAGAAATTCAAATTCCATCATTAAGGATCGCTATTGCTAACGAATTTACTACAGAAAACAATGATCGTCTTCGGCTTCAAGAGTTGGAGGCGTTCGACGAGAAAAGGTTACTGGCTCAACAGCATATTGAACTTTATCAAGCCCAGATCTCAAATGCTTTCAATCATAAAGTTAGAGTGCGGACATTTCAAGAAGGCGAGTTGGTTCTTACAGTCAGACGTCCTATGACTATGACACATATAGCAAAGGCAAGTTCGAGGCAAAGAGGGAAGGGCCGTATGTGGTAAATAAAGTCTTCTCCAATGGAGTCTATCAATTAACAGATATGGATGGCAGAGTTGCTATGATGCCTATCAATGGCAAGTTTCTTAAGAAATATTATGTATAAAGACAAAATGTACTTTATTTCGAAAACATGATGTAAATAAAAGTTCATTTTTGGAATTACATAAATATTAAGGATGGGGAGGAGGCCCTGATCCTTCATGATTAATACATAGTTTGCCAATAGTTCAAACATCTCATTGTCTGAACTCACAAGAAACTTGCAGGCAGCCATCCTCAATGCCTCTTCTTCGGCAGTCTTTCCAGGTTCCACTAACTTGGAGATCAAATCCTGTCCTGGTGCAGGAGGAACAGTTGAGCCTTCGCCTCTTTCTTTTCGAGAAGGCACGAAAGGCTCAGTAGGGGGCATCTCGTTTTCTTCTTCGATCTTCGGAGCAAGTAAATCTTTGGAAGACATTTTTGTACAGAAGGAAAAGCGATTGACAATATCTACAAAAGTTTTGTTCTATTTATAGACAAAACAAATAGATAATTAGCCTCGAGAACTGATGCAACTTTTGGAAAGAAGCACGACTGTTCGTTCATGTATAATTGTTCATAACTGACCATTCATTATCCCTTCTCCGAAATTGACATGACTATTCACTCATTTATTCTTTTCTTCGAGAGTTTGAACGATAATTCATTCATTCAATGTCTCTCCCTTAAAAATCGAAGTGACAGATTACTCATTCATTTATCTAATGAGAATCCATGTCTCTGATTCCAAAATTGCCAGGTCAAACAACTTGCCACATTCGCATTCTATCCGCATTCTGTTATCTATGTCAGCATATCAAAATTGAATTATAAAAAGGAGAGTAATGAGATAATCATTTCTATATTCCTTCTTTAAAAAGCATAGATACATCTTGATGAAAATCTATTATATCTTTGATTTTCATTCTAATGAAGGTCTATTACGTCTTTGGATCTTCTTATTTGATAATGAAGGTCTATTACATCTTTGGATCTTCTTATTTGTTGGTGGCAATTCCTTATCGTCTCGACCTGAAGCAACGAGTCAGACAATGGAATCAACTCTGGTCTTCTCTCTCAGAAAGACGAGAGGAGAACCCCAGAGTGCAGTAGCCTAAAGATGAGCTGCTGTCAATACAACTGGTGGAGAGAAGACGACCCGCCAGGGGAACTAGGAATGAGATCACCCTTGTGATACGATTCCTAGTTTTGCGTCTCCACCATCCAACTCTTATGTGTATAGGCTCTTCCTACCATCTGAGGAAGACCCTTTTTGAACATGAAGAGTCCTGAGCTGTCTGATTTGAGTGTCAGAACCACATGAGCTGTCTGATGTGAGTGTCAGAAGAATGCCCTCTGCAACATCCAAATCACCAGTGCCAGTCCTGAAGAAGCTTGCTAGCCGAATCTCTACAAATAACAAAATAAGAAAAGTTAGCAGAATCTATCAAACAATGCGTGCTTATCAACAGGCATAAACCAGCAGTGTGCGCTTATCAACAGGCACAAACCAACAGTGCGTGCTTATCAATAGGCACAAACCAGCAGTGTGTGCTTATCAACATGCGCAAACCAGCAGTGTGCGTCTATCAACAGGCGTACATTAGCACTGCATACTGATCAAACAGGCGCATATCGAAAATGCGTACCGATCAATAGACGCATATCTTCATAGTGCAAGTTGATCACACTGGCGTATGTCAACAATATCGCCTATGAATGAGACAAAGTACTAGATCACAGTGTGCGCCTATTCTCAGAAATAGTTAGCGTATATCAACAGTATCTACAACATACAGATCAATACCTATCTTCAAAAGTGGTACTAAAGAAGAATATTCATACCATTGATTCTTCTTCGAGACTTACCAATTTTTGAAGACACAACATACAAAAATAACATCAGAATGGAGTGGCACAAGTGGGACCTTGTGAGAAGCCATTTGTTTGAAAAAGAATGAATGGCTCTTTCGTTTTGGCTATCCTGTTTAAAGTACTGAAAAAGGAAAATAGGCACGTCATTCTAGGAGCCTATTTTGGGAAAGATCTAAACAATAGGCGCTTAAGACCACGTGATGGCTGCCATGTGTTTCTCAATGAAACAGTAAACAAAAAATTAGCCAAAGGCACACGACCTCGTGCTATTTAAAATCACAGCCACACAACATATAAGAAATTTTAGATTTAATTTGCATAAAGATGGGTGGACCCCTACAGACAAGAACACAAGAAAAGAGATAGAATTTTTGGCATGCCTAAACATTATTCTTTGTTCTTGCCTTCATCGATCTGACGAAGGACGACGTCCAATTCCTGTATGTTGCGTATCCCCGAGAGACGCATCAGATTAAGGAATCCCTCCGAATCGCTGTACTCTTTAGAGGATGGCCCACTACTCGAGTGATTGAAGACTGTCGGGTTCAAATCGAAACAGTCTAAAAAGTTCACCGCCCTCAATGCCGGGTCAGCCTCCAATAAGTAAGTTGACGGTGCAATATCACATTCCACTTCAGGGGACTTGATTGTAGTGTTAGCATTTGTATCCATCTCTTCCTTCTTGGAGGCCATTAAAGAACAGAAGTGAAAGATAAAGCATAAATATCAACTACTACATATTTATCAACAAAATGACTCTTCATATTCCTCGTAGGAAACCGAAAGTCATCAACGAAACTCGAGAAGGCAGAGAGAAAGTTTGTGTTTTTGAGAAAGAGATTTAATATGATGACCGGTTGTTGACTGGCGCAACTTGACTCAGTCAAAATTCTTATATTCAAAGTATTTTAAAACTTTGAAAACATTTTTTAAGTTTTGAAAACATTAAAGGGGGTCTTGTAGGGCCTAAAAATTAAGTTGTGCCCGGGACATTGTAAACAGTGAACAAATTGCGCCATAAAGATCAGGTTACGCCACTGATATGAAGCTCAGAGAACAAGCTGCGCCACTGATCAGGTTGCGCCTGATATCAGACTGCACCCAGTCTTATTATGCCAAAATCAACGTGGCGTCTGACACTTAATGGCCATCATTACCTGACAGCACTGATAACTGACACCACAGTGAACGAGGAAAATCTCTTCGAATCCCGTAAATTGTGCCGCTCAAGGAGAGTTGGTAGACAGATATCCTGTATACTTCGTAAGTTGCGCCTAGGCACAATCCAGATAAAATCTATAGTTGCGTCTAGACGCAATCTGAATGACTTCTGCTCAAAAGCTGCCACGTGTCTAGGTGCGGCTCAATCAGGCACAGTTGACCGAAACTCGCGTAACCTAATGAAGTTAAGACAACTTACATTCTAAAGCAGGATGACGTGGCACACATGCCATTAATCTCTCAAGACGTGTCTACTATTCTATACACGACCACGCGCATCTCAATCACATGATGCCACACGTCTAAATACAGTTAGTACACGACTTAACATCTGAATGAAAGTTGACGCAATAGGAGGTTGGCGTAACTTAATTTGGCACAATCTAGCCTCGCACACATCAGAATAACTGCTAAAACTGTTATTTCCTGAACTCTATAAATAGAGTTTCTAACCATTGTGAAATCAACAGATACATACGCACAGAGATCAAGAACTCTTACAAAATTGATATTGCATTCTCCAGAGGCTACAATCTTCAAGTTCACATAGTCCAAGGGATAAAGTGATCGTCTTCTGATCAGATTCCTACATTTGTACTTCCTCAGAATTTATTGTACTTTGTACTATTCTTTTTTCAAGTTTGGAATAAACTTTTTATTTTTGTAAACAATGATTTGGCGCCACTTGATGATTGCACACTTTAGTGGGCGATGCAGTTTGATTTTTATCCTCTACAAGATCCCCTTCAAAGTTTTTGAAACTTGAAAATACTTCAAAGTTTTGAAATACTTTGAATTATGCTAGTTTTGTTTGGATTGCGCCAGTCTACTGTCTGAGTTGTGCCAGTCAACTCGATCCTGCTTCTTCAGCATAAGTTGCGCGGTTCAGCCTTATTAAAGCTATAAATAGTTATACTCCTTGGATTTTTCATTCTCCACCCTCATTTTAAGATACCTTGAGAGAACAAACCCTATCTTCTTCTCCTTTTTCTCGATCTTTGAGAACTTCGATCGACGGTAATGGCACCCAAGCACTCCGCTGCTGAAAAGGATAAGACTGTGGCTGAGTCATCCATGCGAGTTCTGCCTTCATCACGTCGAGAGACGGCCAACCCGGCCATGGAGGGTAAGCATTCGACTATAGACCCAATTATCGACCACCCTACTGATCATCGACCACCCTATTTAGGGTTTGGCTTGATTCTGATAGTGTGCACACATTTTTTAGAGTTTGGCATACTCCATAACTTGTGCCTCCCTTATTAGGGTTTGGTTGCTGTCGATACGCATTGTGCAGCATTTTGAAAAGTTGTGATGTCTTTTGGGCAAAATTTTACGCGTTGCGCGTCAAAATATGGCGCAACCTGATTGTTGTGCAATCTGATGGCCGCGTATGTTGAGTGCGGCGCAATATGAGTGTCGTACACCCTGACTGAATCAGAGCATTAAATGCTCGATTCATTTCCAACGATGAACCTATTTTTGGGGGGCGCTTTTTCGAAACATCTTTTTTCCTTTCTCCCTCGTTAAGTGATACGTGCCCATTTATTGGGAAGGCGAAGAGTCGGCGGGGGCTGACCTTCATTGTATATATATATATGGGCATGATACCCAGACTCCATCTTCATTCACTCTTATGTATTCCATAGAGAACATGAAGCAGGAGACGAACAATCATGGCAACGACAAAGCTTCTGAAAAGGAGTTACACTCTGCGCCTGCAGAGTATTTGCTAGAAGCTGACCCGTCTCTGAGGGTGGAAAACTTTCTGGACTATTTTGGCCGGACCTCAACAGTTTTTACTCGCTCCAATGGTGGGCCATCGTCTTCTTTCGAAGAACGTGGCACATTAGAACATAAGGAAGGATTCCTCTGTTTGATGCATTGTTTGGGAATTCATAACATGGAGGAATTGAACATTGCCTTGCATCAGGCTGATAACGAGATGAAGAAGTAACGTGATACAAGAGCGTCATTCTGCATAATGGCCATAGTGCCTATGTCTGTAGTGTATGTCAACTTTTCCATTATGAAATGAAAAATTGGTACTTTTCGTGCTTTCGTGCTTCATTCTTTTCGAAATATACGCCTATGGACGTGCATAATGTTTCAGCTTCTATTGCGTATGAATAGTTGCGATAAGAAAAGAACTTTTACTGTATTCTCTTTTTTTTGATGTTTGCAGGGGACCAACTGACAATATTCTCCAGAACTGGCATTGGTGATCTTGGATCCTATGAAGTTGAACCACTTTGACACACACATCAGAGAGCTCAGGACTCTTCATGTTAAAAAGGGCTTCCTCGAGATGGTAGGAAGGGCCTTTATACATGAAAGTTGGACGGTAGAGACACAGAATTAGGAATCGTATCACGAGGGTGATCTCATTCCTAGTTCCCATGACGGGTCGTCTCTTCTCCACCAGTTGTATTGACAGCAGCTTGTCTTTGAGCTGCTGTACTCTGGGGTTCTCCTTTCGTCTTTCTGAGAGAGAAGACCAGAGTTGATTCCGTTGCCTTGCTCGCTGCTTCAGGTCAGGACGACAAGGAACTAGCATCAACAAGAAGGTCCAAAGATGTAATAGACCTTTATTTGTTATATTCAGAATGAAAATTCGAGATGTAATAGTTTTCCATTAAGTTGTATCTATATTTTTAAAGAAGGAATAAAGAATAATTTTCTCTTCTTATGATTTGATTTGATATGATGATAGAAAACAGAATCCAGAGGTAATGTGGATGTGAACTCTTCTTTTTTTATTGATGATCTTCAAATTGGTTAGGACTTAAATACGGGATATCATGTCTAAAAAGACGAGATATCTGTGATAATACTGGTTTATCATAAAGAAAATATCTTTTAAAATAGTTGGGTTTCAAAAGATGGAATTGATGATTTGGATAGACTCCACTGGGATTTTGAGTTTTTTATCCTGTAGCTTTATTTACGAAATAGTAAGCAAATGTAGGCCCATTCCCGTAATGAAGTAGAAATGAAAAAGACTGATGAATAAGCATACCTTTTCAAGGAAAGGTCGCTTCGATTCTCGAGACAAAGAGTAAATGAAGATTTCTTCACAAGATGAACAAACATGCCTTTTTGAGGAAAGGTTGTTTCGGTTCCTAAGACAGAATGTTTGGCCTTTCTGTCTATAAATAGTGTGAATTTTTTTTCAAAGCATCATTCACCCCTTTTCTTTCCTTCCTCGACACTCCTTCCGATGAGCCCCTACTGCCTACTCAGTCAGAAGTCAGAGAAAGCTCGACTATTCCTGGAGAAAAGTAGGATATTCTTGCCGAACTGGTGGAGCTTAGGAGTACTGCCGAGGAAGAAGCTCTGAGGAAGGCTGCCTGTGAACTTCTGGTGTCATTGGACAATAATGTCTTCGAGCTTCTTGCGAAATATGTTATCAATCAAGAGGGCTCCGGTCACCGTTAATTTTATGTATTTCCTTCTGTCTGAATTTATGCAAATAAAAAAAGAATTTTATTTACATTCTGAGTCTCTGTGTTGATATTTCTTCCTTGTCTTCAGACGTAATATTTCTTGAGGAATTTGCCATTAATGAGCATCATGGTGATTCGACCATCCATACCAGTCAATTGATAAGCCCCATTGAAAAAACTTTGCTTACAATGTAAGGTCCTTCCCACTTCGTTTCGAATTTGCCTTGCTCATGTGCGTCATAGTCATAGGACGTCGGACAGTTAGAACTAATTCCCCTTTCTGAAATGTACGGACTTTGACTTTACGACTGAAGGCTTTTGATAGACGAGCTTGGTATAACTCAATATGTTATTGAGCTAGGAGCCATTTCTTGTCGAGCGCTTCAAGCTCCTGAAGTCTCATACGATCATTGTTTTCGGTTGTGAGTTCATGGGCAATGGCAATCCTTAGAGAAGGGATCTGGATTTCTAATGGTAAGACAGCTTTGCATCCATATACTAAAGAGAATGGTGTGCAACCTGTAGGAGTACGTATAGTAGTATGGTAAGTCTACAGACATTCTCCAAGCTTCTTACTCTAGTTTTGTTTGTAGAAACAAACTTCTTGAGGAGTTTGATAATGGTCTTGTTAAATGCTTCTGCCAACCCGTTAGCTACAAGACTGTAAGCTGCAGAAGCAATATTATTGATCCTGTTGTCATTGTAGAATCGAGTAAATTTCTGACTGATGAGTTGTGGCCCATTATCATGAATGATTGTCGAGGAACACCAAATCTGTAGATCATATGATGCTTAATAAAATTGATAACGCTGCTTGTCTTGACCTCAGCTAGAGGTATTGCTTCAGCCTATTTTGAGAAATAATCAGTTATCGCTAATATGAACCGATATCCTCGAGACGAGGGAGGGTTGATAGGACCGATGACATCCATACCCCAAGCTTCGAAGGGCCAAGATGCTACTGTCGGGTGAAGAAATTCTGACGGTTGATGAATAAAGTCAGCGTAGATTTGACATGCTCGGCAGTTCCTTGCATACTCGATTGCATCAGATACCATTGAGGGCCAATAATAGCCCATACGGCGAATACGATCCTGTAATTTAGGACCAGGTTGATGTGTGCCACAAACACCATCATGAGCTTCACGAAGTATTTGTTTTGCTTCTTCCCCCGTAAGACAACGTAGGAGTAAACTGTCAAACGTTCGTCGGTAGAGTGTCTTTGTAGTATGATTATAGTAAAATCTGAGTGACCATCGTCGAATTGTTGTAGCCTCCTTAGGATTTTCGGATAGGATATCATGGATCACGAAGTCTATGAAAGGAGTCCTCCAGTCTTCATTGATAGAACAAATTTTAACTGAATTGTTGAATTTCATGTTTAGGTTGTTAACTTTCATATTTAAGTTATTCTGGACACAAAATAGCTTTCTATTATTGATGACGATCATTTGTTTCCTTCTGATGGGAATTGCTAATACTGCTGCAAGATTAGCGAGTGCATCAGCTTTCGTATTACATGCTCGGTGTACATGCTCGATGAAGAAACCTTTGAATGAAGTAGCCATCCTGATTGCTGCATCATGATATGGAACCAAATCTTGATGTCGAACTTCGTATGTGCCTCTAATTTGATTGACAATCAGTTTGGAGTCTCCATAAACTTCAAGATACTCAATATCTAATTGTTTAGCCAATTGGAGACCAATAAGCAGAGTGTTGTATTCAGCCACATTATTGGAACACGACTCATCTAAAGAATAAGCTATTTGGATAGCTAACCCTTCTGGTGAGACGAGAACGATTCTGACTCCAGCAAGCACCTTTTGGTCCAATTCTGGATGCACCATCAAAGAATAAACGCCATGTAAGAATTTCTTCTGAAATCATGTTGGACTCCAAGGTTTCATCTGGAATCTCATCGTAGAGTTTAGATGTTTCGGGAACTGGATGAGCTGCCAGAAAGTCAGCAAGGGCTTGACCTTTAACAGACTTTTGAAGAACATAAACCATATCATATTGTGCTAACAATATGGCCCATGGTGTGAGCCTGGAATTGAGTGTACTGTGCTTTTTCATCAGGACCCGGAGATGGTTAACTCTAGAAATGACATGAATAGTTTGGCCAGTGATATAATGTCTCATCTTTTGAAAAGCAAATATCAAAGCTAGACATTTTTTTTCTACTGGAGTGTATCGATGCTCAGCTCCAACCATCATACGGCTAAGGTAATAGATAGCCTGTTCATGACCCTCTTTATTCTTCTGAGCTAGTAAAGCACCTAGGGAATGGTCCATTGCTCGAACATACATCAGGAAAGGTATTCCTGACACTAGAGGCACTAGAACTGGAGGGTTCATCAAGTACTGCTTTATGTCTTCAAATGCTTGTTGACATTCTTCAGTCTAAATAAAAGACACGCCTTTCTTCGTGAGTTGAGTGAACGACCTATAGCGTCCAGGGAGATTTGAGATGAATCTCCTGATATACGCAAGCCGTCTCTGGAATCCTCGTAGCTCTTTTAGGTTGCGTGGAGGATGCATCTCTTGAATGGATTTGATCTTCTCGGGATCAACGTGTATACCTTTAGAGGTAATAACGAATCCGAGAAATTTGCCACTAGAGACTCCCAGGAATGACTTGGTGGGATTCATCTTGAGTTGATGCTGGCGCATTAGATCAAAAATAGTTCTCAAATCTTGAATATGGTCTTCTTTTATATGACTTTTGACAACAATATTGTCAACGTAACATTCAACAGTCTTTCGTAAATGATCACGAAAGATGGTACTCATGGCCCGCTGATAAGTTGTACCAGCATTCTTAAGACCAAATGGTATGACAGTGTAGCAATAGCTCCAAGAGGAGTGCAGAAAGATGTATGTTTCTCATCTTATGGATGCATATTGATTTGATTATATCCTGAGAATCCATCCATAAAGGACATACGTTCAAATTCGTAAGTATTGTCAATCATGACATCAGTGATTGGAAGAGGGAATTCATCTTTGGGACATGCTTCATTAAGGTCTCTGAAGTCGATACAGGCCCGGACTTTCCCTATTTTCTTTAAAACTGGGACAACATTAGCTACCCAGTCCGGATGTTGTTCTTCTCTGATGAAATCGTAGGCGATGAGTTTCTTGACTTCAGCTTCTATGGCATCCATCATGTCAGATCAAAACCGACGTTGTTGCTGTTTGACTGGCTTCGCATTTGGCAGAATGTTGAGCTTATAGGTAGCGATCTGAAGATCCAACCCTGGCATGTCTTCATAGCTCCAAGCGAATACATCAATATATCCCCTAATGAGTTGGATTAGTTCTTGTTTATCTGTTTCAGGGAGGCTTTTGCTGATAAATATTAGTTTTGGGGAAATTTTATCTCCAATATTGACTTGAACCAACTGATCTTCAGTAGGTAGCTTCCGTTGTTCAAAGTAAAGCTCCCATTGAGTATCCATCCTTTGTGCCCCAGAATCAGATTTAGAAGCTTCGGCAAAGTCTTCGTCATCTTTCGAGAACTCGACAGTCACCATATTGGAAGATAGAGTCACGCGATGGACGTATCCTACACTGGTGTCTGAATTCCATGTGATAGAATCAGAAAAGTTAGATCGTTCTTCTTTATCGGATTCGGAGGCTTCTGGAGTCGGAGTTGGTGAAGCATAACCTAATCTCCGCTTTGTTTTGCTGTAGTATTGTTGTGATTTTTCTTTTGGAGCAGGAATACGAATAGGAGTTCGCCTTCCTCTGCCGCTGTTGAGACCAGCTTTAAAATTATAGCCCATCTTTTGAATGATGTCCTTTGATTGCTGACTATAACGACGTAGTTGAAGTCTTCCGTTATCGTGATTTTTTTTCTTCACTGTCGGGCGTGATCTTCTATTCTGTTCCCTTACTAAAAAGTATAGGAAGTTCATCTTCTTCCTGGAATGAACTAGAAAGAAGGAGTCCTACATTGGCTCGAGCAATACTTCATTTTGGAAAGCTTCAACTGCTCCTATGGTAAGTAGTTCGAAGTTATCTAACATATTTAAATAACATCGAGTATAATAACGGACATTAATATACTGTAAAGGAGATGCTACTTTATTGATTTGTACATCATCATTTACAACATGATTCTTAGCCTTAGCAGACGGCTTAGTAAGGTTGATAACCAGAGGAGGAGGAAGAGAAGGAGTTTGTTACGACGAAGGTCGATAACAAGAGGCTCAGAAGAGGTGAGCTCCTTTTGTTCCCTTTCTACAACAAGAGGCTGTTTGTTATGAGAGGAAAGATGTATAGTCAATATCTGAGAAGAAGAGGGACGAGTAGCACATCCTTTGACGGGGATCATGATAACATCTTTTGAAGTATGTTTTGATCTTCCTCACTATCCATCGCCAATACAACTTTCATGAACTCCTCTTTGTACATCCGAGAGTCCGTAAAATATGCTTTAATGGCCCTGAAAGGATTTAAATCGGCTACTTCCTTTTGGACTTCTCCGTTGACATCCACGTACTTGAAGCATTGATGTAAAGTGGATGGTACAATGTTATGCTTATACAGAAAGGGTCTTTCCAGCAAAGCATTTTAAGAGCCGTGATTATCAATCATCTAGAAAGTAACCTTTGTACGAAGATTGCCTATTTGAACTTTCAGGCGAATCTTTTCCAAAGGTTCACTTCTTCCAGAATTGAATTCCATGTTTGTCGTGATGGTTGTTGAAAGATTGTGTACAGGAATCTTCAATGCATCTAGTAGAGTCTTTGGCGCAGACCCAGTATCGATCAAAATACGATCAATTTTTATGGTATCGATATATCCCGTGAAGTAGAGGGGTCGGTCATGGCGATTATCTTCCAACAACATATCATCTTGTGTAAAGGTGATGTTTGACATCAGTTCCATTACACTATGACAATGAAGGCACGTTATAGGATCATCCTCTGGCTTCTTGAGAAGTGATAGACAAGTATCAGCTTGCGTCAAAGCTTCACTCAACGTTTCTCGAGTCTCCCTCGAAAGACGGAGTAGTTCAAAAATTGACAATCTTGTCGGGGTATTAGCCAGCTGAGCCAGTATATCAAAGTGATATGGCTTCTCAAGTCCCAAAGTCGGAGTCTTCTTCCATACTTTATCAAAATGGACATGCTGTTTTCCTTTGTCAGCTGCCGGTTTGGGAAGAGTTGGCTCTATTAGAGGTGATAAAGCTGATGGACCATTGACAGTAGGAGAAAATGGTGTTTAAGGAACCTCCAGAGCTGGAGCAGGGTTTTCTTGATCTTTCGAATAGTCTCTTAGGTAAGGTTTCCCAGACCTGCTACCAACTAAGACTTCTTCTTCAGATACAAGCTCAAAGGACACCATATTGCAACTTTTTGCCTGGATCTTGTTTTTGGAAGGTTTCTTTTGGCAAGATGGAGAGTTTGTCTAGTAACCCAAACCAACCCGAGATTGGTTGTAAGAAAGATATAGAGAAAGAGGTACAGGAGATCCTTTTCCATGATTCAAACCAGAGGCCTTTTGTAGATCATATCCCATCTTTGTCACGAGTTCACGAGATTGTGGGCTATATAAATGGAAAGCTGGTTGGTATTTGGCTTCTAATTTTGATAATATCGTCTTATCAGTGGAAGAAGAAGAAGGATTATCTGCTGCCGAAATGAATGTAGCAGTTAGAGGTGGAAGACAATGTTCACCAAATGAAATCATATGACATAATTTATTTTTAGTGGCCTTCTTGGACTTGGTGGAAGAAGATGGTATTTCAAAGTCCACCACTAAATCCGGATGGATCCATATAATGTCCCCTCTATTAGTAGATAGAGGGACTGTAGGGCCTAAAAATCAAGTTGCGTCATGAACCTACTATACAGTGATCAAGTTGCGCCCCAAAAATCAGGTTGTGCCACTGATATGAAGCTCAGAGAATAAACTGCGCCGCTGAACAAGTTGCGCCATATATCAGACTGCACCCAGTCTTATTACGCCAAAGTCTACGTGGCGTCTAACATTTAATAGCCATCATTACCTGACAGCACTGACAACTGACACCACAATGAACGAGAAAAATCTCTTTAAATCCCATAAATTGTGCCGCTCGAGGAGAATTGGTTGACAGTCCTGTACGCTTTGTAAGTTGCGCCTAAGCGCAATCCAAACAAAATCTTTAGTTGCACCTAGGCGCAATCTGAATGACTTCTGCTCAAAAGCTGCCACGTGTCTAGGCGCAGCTCAAACGAGCGCAGTTTTACTCACTGACTGAAGTTCGTGCAATCTAATAAAGTTGAGACAATTTTTATCTCTAAAGCAGGATGATATGGCACACATGCCACTAATTTCTTAAGACGTGTCTACTATCCTGTACACGACCATGCGCATCTCAATCACATGATGCCACGCGTCTAAATACAGTTAGTACATGACTTATAACTGAATGAAAGTTGACGCAACAGGAGGTTGGCGCAACCCAATGTGGCACAATCCTGCCTCGCGCACATCAGAATAACTGCTAAAACAGTTATTTTCTGAACTCTATAAATAGAGTATTCAATCATTATTGAAGGGACACATACATACGCACAGAGATCAAGAACTCTTGCAAAATTGCTGCTGCATTCTCCAGAGGCTACAGTCTTCAAGTTCACATAGTCCAAGGGATAAAGTGATCGTCTTTTGATCAGATTCCTACAGTTGTACTTCCCCAAAATTTATTGTACTTTGTACAATTCTTTCATAAGTTTGGAATAAACTTTTTGTTTTTGCAAACGAAATGGCGACTCTGCTGGGGACGACTTTTTTCTCCGACGAGAAAGTGATAACTCAATATGATACTGCGTCGATCGGCAAGACATAGAAGACTCTGGTTGTTCAAGTCAACTAGACAGCCTACGAGAATATGATCAACACCAAGAGCAACAAGCGCACTGTGGCTATCGCCAAGAACAGGACTGCGTGGACTCCTAAATCTCCTACAGTTGCTGTTGCCCAGGCGCAACTTGAGTGCTCAGTGGCCAAGGCGTAATCTGCCTCAGTGGCTCCGGCACAGCCTGCTTCTGCTGCCAGGGCATAATCCACTCTTCCTGCTGCCCGCGCGCAGTCTACTACTCTCTTTACTGCCAAGATGCAGTCTGTTCAGGCCATTGCTGAGGCGCAGTCTACCCATATTGCTGCCAAGGCACCACCAGTAGCCTATATTACTAGGATACAACCAGTAGCCCATGGTGCTATGGAGCAACCCAAGCAACACGAGTTAGGACTTGTTCTAGACTACCATAGCCTAGCAGAGATGGTATAAGTTGATCTTACGAGATATTGCCCCACCAATATAGTTTAAATTCGAGATGGATTCATTCAATATAAACCCCTGTACCTTTTAGCCCATCTCAGAAGGCTCGTAACGACGTTTATCACGGATAGCCAACTTTCTAAGTGGTGTAGAGCCTTGAACCAAGAACACTTACCCTATAGAAATTAAGTCAATAAGGTTCCTTGTACAACTACCCTCATTTGTTCAAAAACTAAGGGACGACTTTCATGCGTTAGCCAAAATGTTGCATTTGCATTAGACCCCCTTACCGTAGTTTTAATTTTGAGGATGAAATTTCTTTAAGTTTGGTAGGATGTAAACCCCTTACCCTAATTTATTAAATTAGTTAATGTTAGTTTAGTGTAAATTTTTGCTAAAATACATGTATGTATAATATTAGGAGTGTAGTGCATAGTATGGGTGTAAGTTTATATGATATATTTATATATGTATATATGTATGTGTATGTGTTGATTTACTAAGGTGTATATATTTATATATACATATATGTGGGAATATGTGCATATAAATATATCTAATTATTGAATTATTGAAAAGATTTTTTAATTAAAAATAATAAATAAAATAGAATTTAGATATTTAAATAGAGTAATAATAGAAAATAGGTTTCAAAAAAATTCTGAAAAAAAGAATTTCT
This sequence comes from Iris pallida, assembly GCA_029216955.1. Classification (NCBI taxonomy): domain Eukaryota; kingdom Viridiplantae; phylum Streptophyta; class Magnoliopsida; order Asparagales; family Iridaceae; genus Iris; species Iris pallida. Next base: position 37,852 of record JANAVB010022308.1, on the reverse strand, counting down.
AATAAATAAAAAGAAATGAAAAAGAAAAATAAATAAAGAATGAAAAAGAAAAAAAAATAAAAAAAAGGAAAGAAAAGAAAAGAAAAGAAAATAATATGTCAAATCACCCCTTTAAAGGGGCGGGCCCCACCCCTCTCCATGCTTGCTGCGTACAGCAGCAAGCCCCGCAAATTTTCGTGAGTGGGCCATTGGTTTATTAGTAATAATAGTAGTATTAGGTTTTCACCTAATTTGTTTTATATAAACCTTCTCCATAGACCTCAAAACCCTAGACTTCCAAAACGAAAATTGTGGCAGAACATACCCTCTTCGCCTACGAGTTCGTTTCACCAGTGACAGATTTATGTGCACGAAGAACGGAGCATCGGAAGTCAGCCCCTCGTCATCCACGAAGCAGTTTTCCCACTCAAGGTACCCTACTTCCCGATGACGTAACTTTTTACTCGTAGCACCGATTTTCGATCCGTAAGATTTTCTGGAAAGTATACTTGACCCTCTTCAAGATCCTCTAGGTGGATTTCGAAACAACCCATCGACTTGCTCGAAAAATTGAGACGAAGTTGGAAAAAAACCTGTTTTCTGTAATACTAAAAACTATTTTAAAATGACAACTTGTCGGCCAATTTTTTTGCTGTACATTAAAGATTTGTAGAAACTAATTGAAAACATTAAAAGACAACAAAACCAAGATTGCAACGCATCTTCTGGATCATCGTTTTGATTAACATGTAAAAAGTAAATTGATGTTGAAGTTGGAGAAAAACTTGTGTTAATTTATATAAATTTTTTAAATTTTTCTCGATACGGCGTACGCCCCGACAAATCGGGCAACGTAGTCGCACGCTATATGCATTGAAAGGCGCATATCGATGTTTTCGACATGTGGGAACTGACGGTATTTAGTTTCTGTTTGCCATTAAAATTCTTTTATTTCAAATTTCAATACAAACAGAACAGTGTTACAATATAGGACTTAGATGTAGTCCTAGGAGTACACTTTTGTTTATCTGGGTCCCTTGTGCCGATAGAGTGAGTGGTAATACGTTGACTCCGTTGACGATCTGACGACGGTTATCGGTTCTCTGAAGGTCTGGATTACTCTGGGTGCTGGAGCTTGCTGAGAGGAAGAAGACGTTGAGTGTCTGTATCTGCCTTTCTGGTGGTATGTTCGTTCGTTGGTGTTCTGTCCGTGTGTAGGTGTGGAAGAAGGAAATGATCCCTCTATTTATATAGTCTGCAGGCTGGCTGCTCATGCGCACATATGTAAGATGCGCCTGGTCGTGGGGACGCCACGTGGTGATTGCTGATGGAGGCATATGAACGATGCGCCATGATCGAGGGGTTGAATTCTTTATGCTGCTATTGTGGACCGGCACGTAGCAGAGGAGAAGATCTTTCTGTTGCTGAGATCTTGGGTGAGTCGAGTCAAAGGACACGTGTCATCGACCCATGGCTCCGAGATCCCTGATTTGGTGGGGAATAATCTGGTAGGATGCGCCTAGGATTGGGAGCAGGAGGAGACTTTGGCTCGTAACCTTTAGGAGTCACGAACCATTTGGGGCGCATGGCTTTTGAGGCACATGCGAGGCTTCAGTAATGACTTAACTCCTGTCTTTCGGGATCAGAGATCTGGGAAGCATGGCTTTTGAGGCGCATGTAGAGCTTTAATGGTGACTTTCCTTTGTCTTTAGGGATCAGTAAAAAGTCTGAGGCGCATGACTTTTGAGGCGCATGCAGATTTGGGCACATGGCTGCAGAGGCGCATGCGAGTGGTTGAGTGTCCACGTGGCAGTAGCCGTCGGAGGATAGTAATGATGATGCTGACATTGGCGATGCTTCGTCTTCTGAACTGTTCAGACTTCGGGAGGCGTGCTGCCAACTCTGTCAGTTCAGTATTTAATGTTTTTGACATTCGATGAACAGCTGAGTGGGCGCATCGGTCGGCGTTCCACTAGGCGCATGGGGCCGCATGGGGGCGCATCCCCTGTGATGTGTTTGGTGTTCAAAGGGCGCGTCTGTGTGATGCGCTTGATGTTGAAGGGCGCGTCTGTGTGATGCGCGGTCTGGCCGCCGTATCCGCTTCGTGACGCATCTTCATTGATCCGGCTGTTGAGTTCTTCGGGGCTTTGATGGCTCTCCGACTTAGCTGAAATTCATCATAGGTACAAGTTCATTGCACTGACTTCGGGAAGGTTGCCACTTGGCGTATAGGTTTGATTTGCCCTGGCCTATAAATAGCAACAGTTTGAGAGAGTTTTGTTGTCTCTTCCTTGACTTCTCGACGAAGATGGATGGATTCGACTGGTCCTCCTCCTTGGCAAGACATTGTACTGTGGATGATGGTTCTCCTTGTTCGAAGAAGCTTTGACGGAGAACTCCTTCAGAAGACAAGAGTCCCAGGCTGGTAGATGCGCCTGTGCATTGACGGGACAGAGTGATGCGCTGGAAGAGACGACACGGCTAGTTGAGACATCTGAGTGATGAGCCTAGTTTATAAAGTCTTCAATTGGCATCATGTTCTTGAGACGATGTCGGACAGGCACAGCATATTGCAACAGCTGGAACACAGACTGCCTTCGTGGTGGAGCCACTGTCTTGCAACCGCAGCATTGATGACGATCGTAGCACAAGTGTGCCCTGTGAGGGGCGTATTATGCTTGTCGTTCGACTCTCCTAATCGGCGCTTGTGAGTGATCACGTTGCGCAGATCGTTGGAGGAGAGTGCCACCTTCGTACCCCTATCAGGCGCATGGCAAGGCCAAGCGCCGGGGTGGTCAAGTGAGAGTGCCACCTATACACCCCCATCAGGCGCATGGCAAGGCCAAGCGCCGGGGTGGTCAAGTAAATGCTGTGCCCCTTGATCCAATACCAAACAGGCGCTCAGATCAGTAGTAGGGGTACAACACTTAAAGTGACTTGAATGAACCTTGGACGCACAACCAGAGGAGGCGCGGGAGTTCAAGACTACAGGGTTTGCCTTGCTCGACTTGGTTGCGAACGCAGCGAACTGCACCAAAGTGAGACAAGGACTTTGAAGGTCGGCTCGTTTCTGGCGCAGAAGCACCCGAGTCGACCTTATATAGCTTACCATCGGCAGCGTGCATGATTGTGAGCGCATGTTTCTGGTTTGCCGTTGGCATAACACGTTTGAGGCGCATGGCCCGTGCCGCCTTGGACTTCTTCGTACCAGCCCATGGGGCGCATAGTACTCAGAGTCCAAATTATCCTCGCCATGACAGCGACTGAAGAACTTGCAGCCAACCCAGAAGAAGAGAAGAACAACTGCAACTTTTGTGGCTCGAGCGGGCTCCTTGGATAACGGGCTCCCTTTTTCTTTATTTATTTTTGGTGCCCTTTTCAAAGGAGGCAAGAGGGCTCTATATATAGAGTGGAATGAGACCTCTCTTCTTCTCCTTTTCGATGTGGGATTAAAAGTAATATCCCTCCTTTTTCATACTTCTACAAGACCCCCTTCAAAGTTTTTAAAACTTTTGGACAAGTTTTGAAATACTTTGAACAAGAAGCATGAATAGTATAGCAGTTCAGGTGTGACAATTCTATCAGAGGTAGTATGGACGTGATAGGTTTGGGTACTTCCACTGGGGAATTTATGTGGACTTATCATCCTTGGCGCACCTTGGTTTTAGGTACAGATAATAAGTTGAGAGAGAGAGAGAAGAACCAACATACTCAGAGGTAGTATGGACATGGTAAATATGTGATTGATGGTAGAGCTTTCCTACTCAGAGGTGATAAGGACGTGGTAGGAATGACTCTGGAGGGAGATACGCGGAACAACTCAGAGGTAATATGGACATGGAAGTTCTGCTGGGGATGGTGTAATCCTTTACTCTCCTTTTTTAGAAATAAAGAAATACACAATTTTCTGTGATGTGTTCATTTTTGTTTGTCATGAACTTTGATGATTTGTGTGGACCTATTATCTTTTGTGTACCTTGGTTTAGGTACATATAATAAGTTTGAAAGAACCAACATGTTTGCTCAGAGGTAATGTGGACGTGGCAAATATGGGATTCAAAATGATAGAATCTTCCCACTCAGAGGTGTTGTGGACGTGGTAGGAATGATTCTAGAGGATACACGGAACTACTCAGAGGTAATGTGGACGTGGAAGTTCTGCGATTAATGTACGACAACGCAGGGGTTGTCTGTACATGATGTTTACTCAGAGGTAATGTGGACGTGGTAAACATGATGGATAGCGTAGTCTTATGGGATGTAAGATTCCGCTTTGTAGGATGTAGGGGGACAACTCAGAGGTGATGTCGACGTGGTTGCCTTTCTACTGGAGGATGCTACAGAACAGCTGGGTTCCGGAAGCGTATGATTTTGTTGGACGGGAATTGTCTGTGAGCCCTGATGATTGGGTCCACAGATCCCCTGGTGGAAGCACATGTCTGAAAGATGTCAAGAGTAGTACTTCTTTAGGAACTTGCCGTTGATGGACATCATGAACAAGTCCCCATTGGGTTTGGCGAGGCGGTAAGCACTGTTTGGGTATACCGTCTCTATGATGAAAGGTCCTTCCTACTTGGGCTCGAACTTTCCTGGTCTCTTGTGAGTCAACACCATCGGCCTCCTGACTGCCAGAACCAGGTCACCTACTTGGAAAGTCCTCTGCTTGACCTTTTTGTTTAAAGCCTGTGATATACGGGCTTGGTAGAGTTCAATGTGTTGTTGAGCTAGGAGACGCTTTTCGTCAAGTGCCTCCAGTTCCCGCACGACGTTGATTGTCCTCTTCTGTGAGTTGGTTTGTGATCGCTACACGGAGAGAGGGTATCTGGATCTCGAGAGGTAGTACCGCTTCGCTCCCGTAGACCAGGGAGAATGGTGTGTTATCTGTCGGTGTCCGTACCGTCGTACGGTAGGCCTAAAGGCATTCGCCGAGCTTTTCGTCCCAGTCGCGTTTGTTGGATGACACGACCTTTTTGAGTAGCCTGACGATAGTCTTGTTGAACGCCTCGGCCAATCCGTTTGCTGCCGGATTGTAGACGGTTGATGCCATATTTTGAATGCGATTCTTGTCACAGAATCTGTTAAAAACATGGCTGATGAAATGAGGACCATTATCGTGGATGATCCTCCGGGGTACTCCGAAACGGTAGATGACGTGGTATTTGATGAAGCTGATCACCCTGGAGCTTTTCACTTCTGCCAGTGGAACTGCTTCTACCCATTTGGAGAAGTAGTCAGTGATGGCTAAGATGCGGTGTCCTCTTGATGAAGGAGGGGTGATTGGTCCCACAATATTCGTGCCCCAAGCTTCGAAGGGCCAGGAGGCGACTGTAGGATGTAGTGGTTCTGACGGTGTATGAATGAAGTCTGTATAAAGCTGGCACGCATGGCACTTCTTAGCATATTCAACAGCGTCAGCGGCCATGGTTGGCCAGTAGTAGCCTATGCGTCGCAGTCGGTCCTGCAACTTAGGGCCAGGTTGATGGGCCTCGCAGGTTCTATCGTGAGCTTCTCGAAGGGCTTTGGCTGTTTCTTCGTTGGACAAACATCAAAGGAGAAGTCCATCGTAGGAGCGTCGATACAGCATTTTAGTAGCCGTATCGTAGTAGAATCGAAGAGAGCGTCTCCTAACTGAGACGGCCTCTTTCGGGTCCTCTGGGAGAATTTCGTAGACAGCAAAGTCGATGAACGGAAATCTCCAATCTCGGACATTAACACCGGTACTGGTTGACATGGCATGGGCCACTCGTGAGCACAGGTTGTTTTTAGGACAGACCAAGTCTCGACCCACCACTGTGACGTAGTGTTGAGTCCCGAGGGGTGCTGACAATGAGGCTGCGAGGCCAGCCAAGGCATCAGCCTCCAGATTTTGTAGACGAGGTATGTGTTCGATAAAGAACTCAGTGAAGGTTGAAATGATGTTCAATGCAACTTCATGGTAAGGGATCAGATCTTCATGGTGAACTTCGTATTGCCCTCTGACCTGGTTTACGACGAGTTTTGAGTCGTCGTAGGCTTCCAGATGATTCACCCCAGCTGTCGTGCCAGCTGGAGTCCCATAATGAGCGTGTTGTACTCAACAACATTATTGGAACACGGCTTTGAAAGGGAGTAAGCACGCTGGATGACCAGCTGATCGGGGGAGACTAATACCACCCCCACTCCAGCGATGATTTGGCCTTTGGGGCCTGTTCTTGAAGCGCCATCGAAAAATATCCGCCAGACGGAGCTTTCTTCGGTGACGTTAGATTCTTGGACCTCATCGGGGATGTCTTCATAGAGTCTGGAGGATTCCGGGATGGGGTGTGCCGCTAAAAAGTCGGCCAGATCCTGACCCTTGACGGCTTTTTGTGGAACAAACACCATGTTGTATGGCTTTAGCAAAATCGCCCATGTGGCGAGCCAGGAGTTTAATGATCCTGGCTTCGTAATGAGGACTCTGAGCGGATTGACTCGAGAAATGACATGAATTGTCTGGCCCGAGACGTAATGACGAGTCTTTTGGATGGCAAATACCAAAGCCAAGCACTCCTTTTCAACGGGGTTGTACCGGTGTTCGGCCCCGATCAGAGTTCGACTGAGGTAGTAGATTGCTTGTTCAAAGCCTGTATCGCTGTTCTGAGCTAGCAGAGCACCGAGGGAATGATCCATGGCACGGACGTAGAGGAGGAATGGTTTGCCGACGACGGGTGCCACCAGGACTGGCGGGCTATCGTCGAAAGCCTTTTGGCACTCCTCTGTCTAGATGTAAGAGACTTCCTTCTTCATGAGCTGAGTGAAGGGTTGACATTTGCCAGAAAGGTTTGCTATGAACCTCCGGATGTATGCCAGACGTCCCTGTAGGCCTCGAAGTTCTCGAAGGTTCTTCGGAGGGTCCATATCGAGGATGGCTTTGGTCTTCTCGGGATCGACATGAATGCCTTTCACCGTGATGATGAAGCCCAAAAACTTTCCGCTAGAAATCCCTAGAAAGAATTTAGCGGGGTTCATCTTGAGCTGGTGCGCCCGCATGAGATCGAAGACTGTCTTCAGGTCTTGCAGGTGATCTCCTTTGAGACGGCTCTTGACTGCGATGTCGTCAACATAGCATTCGACTGTTTTACAAAGATGTTGACGGAAAATGGTGCTCATAGCTCGTTGGTATGTCGTACCAGCGTTCTTCAAGCCAAAGGGCATCACTGTGTAGCAGAAAACATCCTTCGGAGTCCTGAATGACGTGTGTTTTGCGTCATCGGGGAACATCTTGATATGGTTGTAGCCTAAATAACCATCCATGAAAGATATGCGCTCGAAGCCACATGTGTTGTCGATCATCACGTCGGTGATTGGAAGCGGGAACTCGTCCTTCGGGCAGGCAGAGTTGAGGTCCCTGAAGTCGATACAAACTCGTATCATCCCATTCTTCTTGGTGACGGGGACGACGTTGGCTATCCAATCTGGGTGTTGTTCTTCACGGATGAAGCCGCTGGTCAAGAGCTTGTCCACCTCCTGATCGATGGCATTCATGATGTCCGGAAGCGTCGCTGTTGTTGTTTGATAGGCTTGGCATCTGGTAAGATGTTCAACCTATGCATCGCGATCTGGGGGTCAAGCCCCGGCATATCTTCGTAACTCCAGGCGAAGACGTCGACATACTTTTTAGCCAGCTGGATTAAAGATTCTCGGTCTTCTCCTTTTAGGCTTTTGCTGACGAAGATGGGTTTGGAAGAAGATCCATCCCCAAGGTCGATCTGCTCGACCTCGTCTTCGGTAGGAGGTTCACGTAGTTCAAAACGAAACTCCCACTGTTGAGATTGTGCAGACGTCATGTTGGCTGACAGCACCCTCTTGAAGACTGAGCCGATACTGGTATCGAAGTCCCACATTGATGCTTCAGATGAGTGAGAATGTTCTACTTCTTCCGTGTCTGAACTCTCTGGAGTTGACGGCGGCGTGACATAGCCTACCCCCCGTCGAGTTTGATTGTAATAGTCCTGCGGCTTTCCTTTAGGTGTTGGAAGTCGGAGAGGGAGACGTCGACCTTTACCGTAGTTCAGGCCTTTATTGCTTTTTAGGTCGTAACCCATCTTTGGATGAGGTACTTTGCCTTGTCCGTGTACCGATAGAGTTGCATTCTGCCGGCATCTGGTTCTGGCTCGAGTGGCGGGAGGTCTTGATGACGCTCAACCTTGCCGAAAATGATGGATTCTTCGTCTCGACTCCGTAGTGGGACTATGTAACAGACCCCTTGGGACGAGACTACTCGATTTACATGATGGACGATCGTTATTTGTGTTTGCAACGACCGTAGAGCGTTATCTAATGTATACATGGCATTCCAATGTGGAAGACTAGAATAATTAAAAGACACTCTGTTATTGATGAAATATAAGATTTTATCCGACGGGATTACATTGTCCAGAGAAGGGGCATCTACATCAGCTGAGATATATTCCCCCAACTCTTCATCTGTAAGCACTGGAGTAAGATCGGGAGAGTCCACCACAGCGTTGGCTTTGGAGTCCGAGAGGACTACGTGGGCCTTCTCTGGCGGCTAGGATGGCGGCGGCTTGCCCTTAAGATGCACCTTTAGAGGTGCCTCCGCTGTGCCTCCGGTGATTGACGCCTTCCCCTGTAGTTTTTCTACGAGGGGGGTCGATATTTGATGCGGCTTTCCCTTGAGCCGTATATTCAGGGGAGCTTCAGGAGCAGCTGGTGCTTTCCCGGGTAGCTTAATGCTCATGGGAGGCAACTTCTGAGGGGGTTTGCCTTTGAGTCGGATCTTCAAAGGAGCGTCGGGGGTGACCTCAGGCTCCATGTCCGGCTCTGCTGCCATTTCTGCTTCGTCGTCAGCATCATTAGCTTCCTCCTCGTCAAGTAATTTGTATAAGTCAGCATCGGTGAAGTAGGCTTCAATCCCTTTGAAAGGGTCGATGTCCGCGAACTCCGTACGGATGACGTTGTTGGTAGACATGTACTTCATACATTGGTGGAGCGTGGACGGCACCACCATGTACTCATACAGCCATGGGCGACCCAACAGAAGGTTGTAGTTGACTTTAGCGTCCACGACATAACAAGTGACCTCGGTTCTGAGGTTACCGATGTGGCACTTTAGTTGTATTTTGCCCAGTGGTTCGCTTTTGCTAGCGTTGAAGCCACTGATTGTTGTGTTGGAGGGCGCCAGTCAGTACATTGGGATCCCCAGTATTGAGAGCAGCATCTTCGGAATGATGCTGAGGGAAGACCCCGGATCGATCTGAATCCGCTTCACCTTGACTGAACTGATATACCCTGTATAGTACAGCAGCCTGTTGTGTCGGTTGTGTTTGAGCAGCATGTCTTGTTGGGTGAAGGTTATATTGGGGATAACCTCATCCGCACAATGACAGTACGTACATATAGTCGGAAGATCTTCAGGCTGCTTGACCTGACTGAGAAAGGATTCAGCATCCTTCAGAGCTTCACAGAGAGCTTCTCGGGAGTCTTTGGAAAGACGAAGGAGCTCGAACAGAGATAGGCGGGCAGGAGTACTGGCCAGTTGTGCCAGTATGTCGAAGTTGTGGGGCTTGGCTAGCCTCGAAGCATTCTTCTTTCGTAGAGGCCCGTCGAAGCGGGCCTCTATCTGCTTCTGCTTATTGGCTGCTGGGGGCTTAGACGGGCCCTCGTCCTGGACAGCAGGGACGGTGCCAGGAGGCACCACCTCGACGGCAGCTTCATCGGGTTGGACGTTCCGTTGTGAACGCGTCTGCACAGGAAGTGCCTCTTCCGCTGAAGAAGAGACCGTACGGCAAGACTTGATCTTCCTGCCTTTGGATTCGGAGGTAGGGCGTATCTCCGATTGAGTCACCTCGGAGACGAGATCGGGGTGAACCCATAGGATCTCTCCCCGAGATGTGGTGAGTGGGATGAGTCCACTCACGTTGTCATGGGTAGGTGGTAAGTTAACCACCTCCATTGTCGCCTTAGGGATGGGGACGACACCATCCTGTGTTGTAGTTGGCGGCAAGGTGCCAAATTGGAGTGACACCACGTTGGCTGACACCGTCTTCTCTTCGTAGTCGACGAAGATTACATCCGCATTGATCATGCACTGGATGTAATTCTTGAGGACATAGCAGTCCTTGGTTGGGTGTCCGACAAATCGATGGTAGTGACAGTACCTCGGGTTGTCCACTTTCCCAACCTCATCGGGATGCTTCGGGTCCGGAAGCTTGATCTTGTCACCCTGCTTCAGTATCTCGAAGAGTTGCAAGGTGTCTTCGTCGTTGAACGAATAAACCTCCTTCGGCCTTGATGCAAGTGGAGGTTTCTGAGCAGGTGCTGACGCACCTTTTGAGGCATTGACAGTCAATGCCTGTTTCCCCTTTGTCTCTCGTCTGGGGTTGTTGGCTGCAGGCCGTTTCCCCTTGTCCTCAAAGGCATAGAAACTGACTCCCAGAAGACGAGCATTGGCCGCCTTCTTCTCTGCGGCTTCTGCTTCAATGATCAAGGAGCTCCAGTCGGGAGGAGGAGTAGAGTTAAGCCAGAGTTTGACTGCAGGCAGCATGTTCATGCTGCAGGAGGAGAGAAGCGCATGTTCTGGCATGCCCGGGGGTAGTCTGAAGCAGGCCAGTCGGAAGCGTTCGATGAACACTCAAACTGTTTCCTTCTCCTTCTGGCATATCTCTATAAGGGACGCCATTGTTATGTCCTTTCCGCCGTCATAGAAACGGTCGAGAAAAGACGTGTCAGGTCGTCGAAGGAAGATATTGAATTGTCGGGGAGGCTGCAGTACCAGTCGTACGCTACTCCTTTCAGTGCCCCAACAAATATGCTGGTAAGTCGTGCGTCCTCCTTCGAAAGATGTCCCGTCTGAGACTGGAAATACGTCAGATAGCGACGCAGAGAGTCCTTCCCGTCGTATGGCGTCAGTGTTTGTGGTTTATACTTAGGAGGATAAACCACCTTATTCCATTCGAGGGGATAAGGTTGGAGGATGCCCATCTTTTGGCGCTCCTCTTGTCTGTCTTGGCTCAAAGCGCTCGCGCAAGTCCCTGATCATCTCGACCACGTCTTCTGTGGAGCTGGGAGTCGGGGAAGGTGGTACCACTGGGAGTTGAGCATTTGAGGGCTCCGACGTCCGAGGTGCTTCGCAGCGATCTATGTCCGAGGATACCCGTTGAAGGGGTACACTCGAATCTCCATTGACCCCTGGGTCAGAACCGGCAAAAGGTGTCCTGGCCAAAGCTGACCGTATCTTAAACACTGCTTGAGTCAGTGTTTGCATAGAGACAGAGAGGGTTTTGAGTCCTCCCTCCAGGGTCCATGCGCTGGGTGAGGTCTGTTGGCGGCACATCAGACTCGATATCAGCCCCAGTCACGTTTACTGTCATGACGCGACCGGGAGTGGGATGGATGGGTTGGGCTTCACTCTTGGCCTCACTCTCTTGTAGGGGAGTTGCCTCTCCTGGAGCCTCGTTGGCTACCCTCGGCTATGTTCGGGAGAACATTCACCACGGGCGCATCTGCAAGGGCCTGATTACCCTCAGCTCCGTCTTGAAGGGCCTCTACGTCTCCGGAACTCAGGTCCGCAGATGCTAGACTACCCTAGCTATGTTTTGGGGGATATCCTCATTTTCTGGGAGGCTGACAGGATCCACTCCAGATGTGCTTTGGACACCCTCGTCTTCGGACTCGACAAGGGTCTGACTACCCCCAGCTTCTTCCTAGATCTTCTTCCTCCCCCGAGTGCCTTCGAACACTCCTGAGGACGCGACAGCTGTCTTAGTTTTCCTCGGCTGGCTTTTGGACGAGGAAGAGGAACTGCCAGTCGCCTTTCGGACTAACGAGGAGTTGGAGATCACGTTGCATGAAGCAACCCTTGGCTCTTCTTCTGTTGACACTTTCTTCCCGAGGCGACGTCGGAGGAGTGTCGATGATTGCAGCCGCTGGAACACCGACTGCCTTGGTGGGACTGCCGCTTTGCAACAGCAGTTGATGGTAACCACAGCACAAGTATGCCCTATGAGAGGCGCATCGTGCTTGTCAGTCGACTCTCCTGATCGGCGCTTGTGAGTGATCACGTTACGCAAATCGTTGGAGGAGAGTGCCACCTTCACACCCCCTTCAGGCGTATGGCAAGGCCAAGCGCCGGGTTCAAGTGAGTGCTGCGCCCCCTGATCTAATACCAAACAGGCATCCCGATCAGTAGTGGAGGAAACACAGCATTTGAAGTGACTTGAACGGACCTCAAACGCACAACCAGAGGAGGTACGGGAGTTCAAGACCACTGGATTTGCCTTACTCGACTTGGTTGTGCACGCAATAGATGCGCCCAAGTGAGACAAGGACTTTGAAGGTCGGCTCGTTTCTGGCACCGCAACATTCGAGTCGACCTTGTACAGCTTACCATCAGTAGCGCGCATGATTGTGAGCGCATGCTTCTGGCTTGCTGCTGGCATAGCATGTTTGGGGCGCATGGCCCGTGCTGCCTTGGATTTCTTTGTACCAGTCTGCTGGGGCGCATAGTACTCAGAATCCAAATTCTCCTCGCCATTACAGCGAGTGAGTCTGTCAAAGAAAGAGACCTTCTGTGGCGCATCAGAGGTGATGCGCGGGGCATTGACTGTGCCCCTGCTCCGTCGATGCATCTTCCTCGCCTGAGAGAGAGATGGCTGGGGAATGTGGTTAGCCGCACGTTTTCCTGAGAGATACGCTGCACCAGTGGGCTCATCTTGGTTGCTGAGAACGTCAGCAGAAAGGGAAGGCTGGATCGGCGCATCCCCTTCGGTGGTGGCGTCCAAGGCATCGACCTTGCGCACCCAGACTCGACGGGTCTTCTTCGGCTTTGGCAGCCGCTTCGAAGGACTCACACTGCCTTCAGAGATGAACTCCTCATACGCCTGTTGATTGAGGCGTACGACCAGCATCTTGTGAGAGGAGCCCACCTTCACGTCGTCGGATTGCGACACAACTTTCTCGGTGGAGAAAAAAGAGGTCCCCAGCAGAGTCGCCAGCTTGTTTGCCATTAAAATTCTTTTATTGCACATTTCAATACAAACAGAACAATGTTACAATATAGGACTTAGATGTAGTCCTAGGAGTACACTTTTGTTATCTGGGTCCCTTGTGCCGATGGAGTGAATGGTAATGCGTTGACTCCGTTGACGATCTGACGACGGTTATCGATTCTCTGAAGGTCTGGATTGCTCTGGGTGCTGGAGCTTGCTGAGAGAAGGAAGACATTGAGTGTCTGTATCTGCCTCTCTGGTGGTATGTTCGTTGTTGTGTGTTCTGTCCGTGTGTAGGTGTGGAAGAAGGAAATGATCCCTCTATTTATATAGTCTGCAGCTGCTGCTCATGCACGCATATGTAGGATACGCCTGGTCATAGGGACGCCACGTGGTGATTGCTGATGGAGGCGTATGAACGATGCGCCCTGATCGAGGGGTTTGAATTCTTCATGCTGCCGTTGTGGACCGTCATGTAGCAGAGGAGAAGATCTTTCTGTTGCGGAGATCTTAGGCTCGAGTCAAAGGACACGTGTCATCGACCCATGGCTCGGACATCCTTGATTTGGTGGGGAATGATCTGGTAGGATGCGCCTAGGATTGGACGCAGGAGGAGACTTTGGCTCGCAACCTTTAGGAGTCACGAACCATTCGGGGCGCATGGCTCTTGAGGCGCATGCGAGGCTTCAGTAATGACTTAACTCCTGTCTTTCAGGATCAGAGAGAAGTCTGGGGCGCATGGCTTTTGAGGCGCATGCAGAGCTTTAATGGTGACTTTCCTTTGTCTTTAGGGATCAGTGAAAAGTCTGAGGCGCATGGCTTTTGAGGCGCATGCATATTTGGGCGCATGGCTGCAGAGGCGCATGCGAGTGGTTGAGTGGCCATGTGGCAGAAGCCGTCGGAGGAAAGTAATATGATGCTGACGTTGGCAACGCTTCGTCTTCTGAACTGTTCAGACTTCGGAAGGCGGGCTGCCAACTCTGTCAGTTCAGCATTTAATGTTTTTGACATTCGATGGACAGCTGAGTGGACGCATCGGTCGGCGTTCCACTAGGCGCATGGGGCCGCATGGGGGCGCATCCCCTGTGATGTACTTGGTGTTCAAAGGGCGCGTCTGTGTGATGCGCATGATGTTGAAGGGCGCGTCTGTGTGATGTGCGGTCTGGCCGGCACATCCGCTTCGTGACATATCTTCATTGATCCGGCTGTTGAGTTCTTCGGGGCTTTGATGGCTCTTCGACTTAGCTGAAATTCATTCATCATAGGTACAAGTTCATTGCACTGACTTCGGGAAGGTTGCCACTTGGCGCATGGGTTTGATTTGCCCTGGCCTATGAATAGCAATAGTTTGAGAGAGTTTTGTTGTCTCTCCCTTGACTTCTCGACGAAGATGGATGGATTCGACTGATCCTCCTCCTTGGCAAGACATTGTACTGTGGATGATGGTTCTCCTTGTTCGAAGAAGCTTTGACGGGGAACTCCTTCAGAAGACAAGAGTCCCAGGCTGGTAGATGCGCCTGTGCATTGACGGGACAGAATGATGCACTGGGAGAGACGACACGGCTAGTTGAGACATCTGAGTGATGAGCCTAGTTTATAAAGTCTTCAATTGGCATCATGTTCTTGAGATGATGTCGGACAGGCACAGCATGTTGCAACAGCTGGAACATAGACTGCCTTGGTGGTGGAGCTACTGTCTTGCAACCGCAGCAGTTGATGACGATCGTAGCACAAGTGTGCCCTGTGAGGGACGCATTATGCTTGTCGTTCGACTATCCTAATCGGCGCTTGTGAGTGATCAGGTTGCACAGATCGTTAAAGGAGAGTGCCACCTTTGTACCCCCATCAGGCGCATAGCAAGGCCAAGCGCCGGGTGGTCAAGTGAGAGTGCCACCTTTACATCCCTATCAGGCGCATGGCAAGGCCAATCGCCGGGGTGGTCAAGTGAATGCTGCGACCCTTGATCCAACACCAAACAGGTGCTCAGATCAGTAGTAGGGGTACAACACTTAAAGTGACTTGAACGAACCTCAGGCGCACAACCAGAGGAGGCACGGGAGTTCAAGACCACAGGGTTTGCCTTGCTCGACTTGGTTGCGAACGCAACGAACTGCACCAAAGTGAGACAAGGACTTTGAAGGTTGGCTCGTTTCTGGCGCAGAAGCACCCGAGTCGACCTTATATAGCTTACCATCGGCAGCGCATATGATTGTGAGCGCATGCTTCTGGTTTGCCGTTGGCATAGCACGTTTGAGGCGCATGGCCCGTGCCGCCTTGGACTTCTTTGTACCAGCCCGTGGGGCGCATAGTACTCAGAGTCCAAATTATCCTCGCCATGACAGCGAGTGAAGAACTTGCAGCCAACCCAGAAGAAAAGAAGAACGACTGCAACTTTTGTGGCTCGAGCGGGCTCCCTGGATAACGGGCTCCCTTTTCTTTATTTATTTTTGGTGCCCTTTTCAAAGGAGGCAAGAGGGCTCTATATATATAGTGGAATGAGACCTCTCTTCTTCTTCTTTCCGATGTGGGATTAAAAGTAATATCCCTCCTTTTTCATGCTTCTACAGTTTCGTCGTGTGTGCGCGACGAAATCAGTCCGTATTCGTCGAGATACCCCCGTATCGCCAATTTGCAAACTTTGCCCTAACTTCGTGTACAGTCATTGATTCGAGATGAAACTTGCGCCAACAGGTCTGAATCGAAATTCTGGTCCTATGTGCCAAGTTTGGTTCGATTCTGAGAAGGTCGAATCGAAACCCCTTTTTGGCGGGCCCGCGACCTACTCAAACGGGCAATTTTGTACGCGGCTCATCGAAATCCAAAACTGGACATACCATCGAGTTTCCCTCCTCAAACTGAATCCATAGACATGTAGTTTGACAACTTTAGAGACCATTGACTTTGGTATGCATTTCGTTGCAAAGCGGGTCCAACGGCGGACATCGTTTTGATCCGAAACTACGATTTTGCCCCTGTTTCGAAATTAGACTTTTGGACAGACGTTTCCTAGGTATATCTTTTACACCGAGTGTGTTTTTGATGTTTGTTTCAGCGTCCAGAGTTGTTTGGAGATTTTGACATTTCTTGGCTGACATTGTGAATTCCTGGACTTGCCATTTTGCACCATCAGGCAAGATACCTTGCCACCTTACTCTGTGATTATTATATTCTTATTTTTAGTTGTCATTTTCAACATTTATTTTTCTTGATATTATAAAACTGTGCGTCCAAGTCACACTTGGGTACAATCGACTCTATCGGTCATTTTTTATGCTTTTATTATTTCTCTTGCATTGACTTGGTCTAGTGACCTCCCATTGATGATGATGTATTGGTATATCTCATACGGCCTTGACACCTGCTTTATCATGTGTTGTGAGTCACATGTAGGACACGTATCCGCGTAGTCGACGGGCCTCCGATACGTATGGAGCGTGCGACGGATAGGAGTAACTGCCAATAGAATTGCATGCTAGAAGACTTGGCGGTTACTAGAGGTACATGTCAGTCATGGAGATGATGACACTAGGCATTGGGTTGGAAGAACAATACCTGACGTATGAGCTTCAATTGCACTTTCCTTGTAACCCGAAAGCTCCGCTGGAGATACGGGTATGATTAGCCTCTCAGGTTTGCCACTGTCGTTCTTGGAACGTCATGCGCTTGGTCACTGGTGCCCAAGAGGGGACTATACCGGATCCGATATTTAACCAGGGCTCATGCTTCTGTCACGACCCGCATCCATTTTTTTTTGAACGGATACGAGACGTGTCCAAGCCAGCCTACGCCGCAGTGTCGGCGGTAGAACGCTGTCACGGCCATGAAGATCAAAATCATAAATAATGCTCATTCACATAACTAATTGAACTTACAATGATCACAAGTTTTACATTTGCAGAAAAATATAAACTTGTACAAATATTTGAATGACTACAAGTCCACTATCTAGCTAGTCTCTAGGCTTTTGTCTGCAAGTACCCCCGTATCTCCTATGCTAAGTGAATCCACGGCTAACGTGAAAAATATGGTTTCCAGTCAGGAATGGAACGAGTACAATTCACTGAATGCAGTTCCAATATATGAAAATGACTATATCACAGAGGTTAGCCTTTAGACATATGATTTATAAAATAATGAAGAAAGACAGAATAAAACTAAACAGAAAATGAAATACAATAAAATACTCACTGACTGACCGACTGAAGTACCTTTGATATGTGATCGGTCTCGGAACAATTATGCGACACTGTCTACATTGTCTAAAGTTACATTGTCTACATTGTCTAAAGTTACACGGTCTACATTTACACGGTCTACAGTTACACGGTCTACAAAAAATATGGCAATAAAGAAACACTATCTACAAAATAATAATCACGATCTACACAGTTTAGATGCAATAATAATCACGGTCTACACGGTCTACAAGATATAAGTACAATAATAAATCACTGTCTACACTGTCTACTCTGCAATAATAAATCACTGTCTACACTGTCTAAGGTCAGATCACACATCGTTGGTACTTCACCTCCCGACACAACAAGGAATAAAATCCCATAAAACTGAAATCACATATCTAACGACTAAACACTGATGCATAGTAAGGATCAATACTGAAAACAAACAATAAACTGTACTCGCCTGTGGTCCTTCGCCGGTGAAACCGACAATCTGAACCACTCAATGCCCCAATAGTCAAAACCCGTACAACAGTCCCCAGAAGCTGAAATAAATAATACCAATGATCTCAGAATAGTCCAATTAGCTAGGATTGCCTGTCCTTAAGTCCAATTCTGGACACAGGGGCAAAACGGTAATTTTAGGCTAAAACGGTGTCCGCCGTTTGAACCGCTTTGCACCGAAAAGCGTACCAGAGTCAACGGTCTCTAAAGTCGTCAAACTACATGTCTATGGATCTAGTTTCTCGATACGAACACAACCGTATGTCCAGAGTTGGATTCCGGCAGGCCGTGCACAAAATCGCCCGTTGAATCGGACCTTAGGGCCCGCAAAACGGCGTCCAATTCAACTGTCTCAGAATTGGACCAAACTTGGCGTACAGGACCAGAAAAATGATACGGTCCTGTTGGCGTAAGTTTTGTCTCGATCTGACGAGCGTGCACAAAGTAATTGAGAAATTTGCACAGAGGCCGATACGGGGAATTTTGACGGATACGGATCAAATTCGTCGCGCACACGCGACCAATTTGAATTCCGTCAAATCGCACACGACCACGAAGCCGTTACACAACTTTTGATGCTTTCGGTTCGCGACCACGTCGTCCGGATTGGCGGGACGCACGTCATGTGGAGAATTTTTATTGTTTTTAAAATAGGTTTTTGCCCAAGTTCGGGATCCGATTTCTCGACGTGTAGTCGATGAAATCGACTTCTGCGAATTGGATCATGGAGTCCTACATGTTGTCTCTAACTTTGTTCAAGTAGAATTTCTAAAGGGTTACTGGATCGATCAGAATCGATATTCCAAAGTGGGTTCATGGACTGTTTTGCGTTCTGTTTCGTGACAGATTTTTGGTCGAGTTTAGCGTCGTTTTTCCGACAACCTAGGGCATCTAGTTATAATGTATTTGAAGGGAATTAAAGCCGTATGGGTTGTCGACGTACCTCAGCAACCGATTCGTGAAATGACCAATTGTCTGCGACGAAAAGTCGCTGCAAAAGCAGCCTCTTCGCGGTACTGCCGCTGTCCTGTTGCTCCGCGCGCGTGGTGGTCGTGTCTCCGGCCAGCGGCCGGCCTGGTTGCGTCGGGGTGGCACGCGCAGTCCCAGGGGTCGTCCATGTGCCAAGGTCGACGGACTAGGGTTTCGATGTTTTGATGGTTTTCGATCTCCTCCGTTCTCTACATATATATATTCTGTTTGGGTTCGAACAGAGGGCCGGGGCTTGGTTATACCGAGCAGTAGGAGGCCTCAGATTAGCTGAGCTTTAGAAGGTTTGGGGTGGGCCTGCTCGGCTGGAAGCTGAGATGGGTTTTCTTCTCTGCTGAGATGGGGAGTCCGGGTCGGGATCAACTGTGGGCTGATTTGGGGAATTTAATAACTATTTTATTTCCTTTGTTTTCCTTATTCTTTATCTATTCTATAATAATAACTATACCTATATACTTATACATCTATGATATATATATATTTATATATACACATATATATCTTATACCCACACACGTATATATGTATATACATACACATATACCCATATATATTTTTAAATATATATACGTATGCACATATACATTATATATTATACCTATATATATATATAATTTATATTTTATCTGCATACACATATATTTATATACAGTCTCCATAAAACCCAATCAAATTCTAATAATATTTATTTGACAAATATAATATTACCAATAATAATAATAATATATAACCCAATTAAATCCCAATAATATTTATTTGACAAATATTATATTACCAATAATAAAATAATAAAATTCAATAAAACAGTAATGGTGTATATATATACCATTATGTGCAGTCTAATAATTCCAAAATGCACTAAGACCTATTTATACAGAAGTCACTGAATATCAATTAATAATGATAATTATAATATAAATTACGAATACTAGAAAATACTCATTAAATCATTAAAACGAAACACAACATCCTCATACCAAACTCCATCAACACGAATGTCATTGGACGTGCCGCATGACCTACATGGGCTCAGGCTCAGTTCGGGTCCAGTCCGGCTAAAATGGTATAACCGATTTCCCTAAAATTCAATAATATAAATAATGAATAAATAATCTTCGGTAAGGGTTAAGTCGCAACTTGGCCTGGTTTTCCTAATTAGGACATCACTGTGGCTCGGCCTTCCCTACCAGGGCTAATACACTAGCCAGCACGCCATGGCACTATCTGTGCCACGATTCCTAGTCACCGTGTACTCCAAAACTCTATCATGACTAAATCATCTACTGTAATATTTAACTAACTAATTATTTATAAAAACTCTAAAAATCACCATTTAATTTAAATAAATAAATAAATAATAATAAATAATATTATTAAAATTCTGGGAAGAGGGGTTACAAATCTACCCACCTTAAAAATAATTTCGTCCCCAAAATTTAGGGAAAAGTCCATCCGCTATGATAGAAGTTGGTTTCCACTAGCTATCAATTATTCTCATAGTCATTTGCAGCTACAGATTCTCGAGAACTTCTACCCACCTTTGGTCACACTACTCCTTCAGAGGTATGTCCCTACAGCTTTATAATCCTCCAACTACTTGCTAAACTTGCTACAAATAGATATCTACTGTATATGGCCTCTATTATCCTCTTCTATCTATCAAGCAATTCAAAAAAATTTAACCAGCAACAAATTTACACAAGTAGCAAAATATTGGTAAATTCTAATAAGCATGACCAATCGTCGCTCTACAATAGGAAGGACCCGATGATAAGGAAGAGTAATCAGGAGCAATATGAAATTTTTAGAGCGGTAGAGAGTAACCAATGATGCAGATAGAATGAAAGTTTATAAACCATTGACTTATATGCTAGAGTGGCTACTCCTGCCCAATCGCTTGTTAAGTCGAAGAACCCTTCGTTTCCTAGAGGGCTTGCAATCTGTACCATACAAAAGTTTCGTTCTCAAAATTAATCTAAACAAGGTTCCATCCTAGAATGGAATTTGGGAAATCGAGATTGTGATCCTTTCCGTGGTTATTTAAAACATGAACAAGGAATATAAATACAATACAAGATCGTATCGCGACTTCTAGGTAGATGGAAAATAGGGTTATGAATGACTTCACTTTCTAAGAGATGGAGGCTACATACTCGGTATAGGGACCTATCTCAAATAGTTCAGTTTTATATACTCCAAAATGGTGGTTTGTATGGATGGATTTTACTGGGTCTTAATGGGTTCCCTGATTTTGGACGTCAGTCGTCGGTTGGATGAGCCTTGGACTTTAATCTATATGGACTGGACAAGATTCCTATGATAAGACTATTTCTACTAGGTTAGGGTAACCTAGAATAGATTTCACCCAAGTGGTCGAGCTAGTTACCAGTCTGGTTAGTTAGCTAGGTCCCTAAAGCCCAAAAATGCGTCTTCTGTGACTTTTGTGTTTAAGTATCACGAGAAGGCACAATTGAGTGGCACACTGGTGACATGTGTGTAGTGGGCTTCGAGTAGATCACCACCATATATTGGGTTGAAAGGTTCGAGTTGAAGTTGAGTCCCTAATTGTAGTCGGAAAGTCTACGGATATTGTGGTAAGGGTTATAGCTAGTCCTTTGGACCTGAAAGTCATACCCTAAAAATAAAGTACAAGGGGACGTGTTTGAGTGTGACATGATATACCTAGATGAAGATGGACTCGTTTAGATCATGCATGTAAAATTTGTTGGAAGGTAACAACTGGGCTCGTGTTCCGATTATTAGTGACACGGCTGGGGACACAAAATGATCTAAATGGAGAGTGGGAGTCTATGAGGCACCAGTTATCCTAATTGAAAATTTTTAAATCAATCGGTAATCCTTGTATATCCCATAATTTCAGAAGGCTTACAGTCTACTCACCTTAGAAGTTAAGACATGGTCTTAGGAATAATGAGGTTAGAAGGATTTTAAAGTCAGGATATCGCACCTCGATTCTTGGTAATAAAGAATAAGGTACGACGTAACAGAATACGGTAGATATAAGTCAAGTCAAAGATCGTTCTTCAATAATTGGAAAATGAGTGTGTACAATGACACATGGTCGAAAAAAATGACATACTTGTCCACAGTATACAAGAGTTGTCGACGGGGTAACCAACTCTAAGGCATATCATATGAACAGAATTCTAACAACTGAGTCGTGAATTTCTACTTGTGTAAAGCCTGTCAGACTATTGTCACAAGGGTTCTAGTGGTATGGGAGGTGGTGATCATGTATTGTTGTTGACAGCTGGTAGGTCATAATATGACAGGGTATTTAAGCTATAGTATTGGCTAAGCTAGTGACTGTGGGGTTCCCATATTAGTTAGGCTTTAAAAATTCACCTGACTAGGGTAATACTTGTTGGAAACCAATCTCGGGATGAGTGCCTACCATAGTCACGGTAAATGATTGTCCTTAGCCTTGTCTTTTCATCTCATGTCTAACTGTGGCTTGGTCGAGGAAGGGTTGAGTTAAGGCTTAAGGGTTTGCTAGTTAAGGCAAGTCTCAAGCAAATAATTAGAGGCTCACACAAATTGGTTTCCTGAGAAATAGAAATCCTCCTAGGTTGTCATTTTAACTAAGGGTAAAACTCTAATCATTCTCAGGTTCAAATGGCTAGAAGGACCCAATAGAAGTTTAAGGGTTGAGAGGAGAACGAATAACTCAATCACATGGCTGGTCGATGGTAGCTACACTTGTGCATAAAACTATCATAGCCATGGGGAATACTCTGTATCTCTCTACTAAATACGGGCCTTCGTCTTTCAAAATCAGTGAAAGACAAACAATTAAGGAGTTCAAGAGAGGGGTCACTGAGTACAATTACGTGATTCAAAGGCGAAGGTATTATTTCAAGATGGATTGTCAAGCAGTCGCGGATGAGATCCTAGATACCTCTATATCTCATTCCACGTAGTAAATTAAATGAAGAGCGAACCTAATGCATCATGGTTGATCAGACCGTAATACACTGATTCTGATTAGACAGTATGTTAGCAGGCGTCCCCACTAAACATATGTCTTGAATCAAGCTCGAGAATATGGTGAGCTTGCAAAACTAGGCTGTAATAACAGCATTGGTTAAGGTAGTCAAATACAATTATACGAGATTTTTTGAAATAAGGCACAAGTAGTCCGAGTTTTGTGAGAATCAAAAAATCTACCAGGTGTTCTTGCTTATACGGTCATTCTACTATCTTCTTACCCATAAGGCCTTGGTCGACTAATGGTTTATGGACTTCTAAATTCTATATTATAGGTAAACTTATTAGTGTCAGTCAATTTCCTTGTCAATAGATCACAAGGACTACGGAATGCTAGGTCGGGAGACATGCTACCCAGCTTACAAAACTTCTGCTAATATTGGCTTTGGATCTTATGGGGCACACGTTGCATTGTCCTATCCTCCATAGTATCCTAAACTTGTAATCACGTCCGAAGTTATTTTACCGAGAGTTATGCCTTGTCCGTATACTCGACGGTGGTAAACTCTTGGTTTCGTGATTCAGATGTGATATGATATCAGATATTCTACCTTATCTCGACTCCAGGGTAACTACGATCAAAGAGGACCACTAGCCATAGTTTCAGGAATGTTCTATAACCTATATTTTCTTAAACTAATTTCAATTTTAGGGGTCGTGTCTCGCCAGTGCGCTGCTGGCTGTAGTGAATCCATAGTCTCCATAATTAAATGGCGACAGTACGCTGCTGTCATGCCATTATGAGTTAACTACTATTCCTTTAACTATATATGAAACTCATGAGCTTCTAGAGATTCAAGCAAGTCGAACTATGTAACAAGGCATAATATTTGTCCTATCAGTCACAATCTTTAAAATAAAAGATTGAACAGGGAGGGGAATAACTGAAGACAAAGAAATACAACCATTCTAGTACCTAATCTATGTGTATTCAAACCTTTGAGGAAAACTTTGAATCGAAACTGACTTGAGGTTCATCTATGGATATCATAAAAATAATAACTCTTAGGGCAAAAATGGGAACTAAATAGGCAATTTGACTAAGGTATGAGGATGATATCTAAGAGGCAAATAGAAGGAATTAAATAATTCATCTAGGTTAGATTATCAATTCTATGAAGCTCTGTCTCATCAAGTGAATAACCTATCCATATTGGATCATCGTCATATCAAGAAAAAATAGTGTACTTATGGAGCTATGACAAACTATCAAAATCCATAACCCTCATCTACATTGCATGGCCTAGACTACCCATCGGTAAATTTGTATAAGGGACTCCTAGTCCTAGTCACTCTCTTAAATTAAATTAATCCCTAACTCGTGAATGAGCATTTCTTAGTCGCAGGCTCGCAATAGTACGACTAACTTTAGTACTATCACAAGTTCGTATGATTTGCGAAGACTGACCTGCATGGGCCACCACAAAAACTTGTCACGACTTGCACCCATTTTTTTTTAAACGGATACGAGACGTGTCCAAGCCAGCCTATGCCGCAGTGTCGGCGGTAGAACGCTGTCACGACCATGAAGATCAAAATCACAAATAATGTTCATTCACATAATTAATTTAACTTACAATGATCACAAGTTTTACATTTGCAGAAAAATATAAACTTGCACAAATATTTGGATGACTACAAGTCCACTATCTAGCTAGTCTCTAGACTTTTGTCTGCAAGTACCCCCGTATCTCCCATGCTAAGTGAATCCACGGCTAACCTAAAAATATGGTTTTTAGTCAGGAATGGAACGAGTACAATTCACTGAATGCAGTTCCAATATATGAAAATGACTATATCACAGAGGTTAGCCTTTAGACATATGATTTATAAAATAATGAAGAAAGACAGAATAAAACTAAACATAAAATAAATATAATAAATACTCACTGACTGATCGACTGAAGTACCTTTGATATGTGACCGGTCTCGGA
Source organism: Iris pallida (assembly GCA_029216955.1). Lineage (NCBI taxonomy): Eukaryota > Viridiplantae > Streptophyta > Magnoliopsida > Asparagales > Iridaceae > Iris > Iris pallida. The sequence continues at coordinate 13,291 of JANAVB010022308.1, read as the reverse complement.
ACAATTATATGACACTGTCTACACTGTCTAAAGTTACACTGTCTATACTGTCTAAAGTTACACGGTCTACAGTTACACGGTCTACAGAAAATATTGCAATAAAGAAACACTGTCTACAAAATAATAATCACGATCTACATAGTTTAGATGCAATAATAATCACGGTCTACACGGTCTACAAGATATAAGTACAATAATAACATTGTCTACACTGCCTACTCTGTAATAATAAATTACTGTCTACACTGTCTAAGGTCAGATCACACATCGTTGGTACTTCACCTCCCGACACAACAAGGAATAAAATCACATAAAACTGAAATCACATATCTAACGACTAAACACTGATGCATAGTAAGGATCAATACTGAAAACAAACAATAAACTGTACTCGTCTGTGGTCCTTCGCTGGTGAAACCGACAATCTGAACCACTCAATGCCCCAATAGTCAAAACCCGTACAACAGTCCCCAGAAGCTGAAATAAACAATACCAATGATCTCAAAATAGTCCAATTAGCTAGGATTGCCTGTCCTTAAGTCCAATTCTGGACACAGGGGCAAAACGGTAATTTTGGGCCAAAACGGTGTCCGCCGTTGGATCCGCTTTGCATCGAAAAGCGTGCCAGAGTCAACGGTCTCTAAAGTCATCAAACTATATGTCTACGGATCTAGTTTTCCGATACGAACCCAACCGTATGTCCAGAGTTGGATTCCGGCAGGTCGTGCACAAAATCGTCCGTTGAATCGGACCGTGGGGCCCGCAAAACGACGTCCGATTCAACTGTCTCAGAATTTGACCAAACTTGGCGTACAGGACCAGAAAAATGATACGGTCCTGTTGGCGCAAGTTTCGTCTTGATCTGACAAGCGTGCACAAAGTAATAGAGAAATTTACACAGAGGCCGATACGGGGAATTTCGACGGATACGGATCAAATTCGTCGCACACACGCGACCAATTTGAATTCCGTCAAAGCCCACACGACCACGAAGTCGTTATGCAACTTTCAATACTTTCGGTTTGCGACCACGTCGTGGATTGGCGGGACGCACGTCGTGTGGAGAATTTTTATTATTTTTAAAATAGGTTTTTGCCAAGTTCGGGATCCGATTTCTCGGCGTGTAGTCGATGAAATCGACTTCTGCGAATTGGATCATGGAGTCCTACATGTTGTCTCTAACTTTGTTCAAGTAGAATTTCTAAAGGGTTACTGGATCGATCAGAATCGATATTCTAAAGTGGGTTCATGGACTGTTTTGCGTTCTGTTTCGGGACAAATTTTTGGTCGAGTTTAGCGTCGTTTTTTTTCGACAACCTAGGGCATCTAGTTACAATGTATTTGAAAGGAATTAAAGCCGTATGGGTTGTCGACGTACCTCAGCAATCGGTTCGTGAAACGACCCATTGTCCGCGACGGAAAGTCGCTGCGAAAAGCCTCTTCGCGGTACTGCCACTGTCCTGTTGCTCCGTGCGCGTGGTAGTCGTGTCTCCGGCCAGCGGCGGCCTGGCTGCGTCGGGGCGGCGCGCACAGTCCCAGGGGTCGTCCATGTGCCAAGGTCGGCGGACGGGTTTCGATGTTTTGATGGTTTTCGATCTCCTCCGTTCTCTACATATATATATTCTGTTTGGGTTTGAACAGAGGGTCGGGGCTTGGTTATACCGAGCAGTAGGAGGGCTCGGATTAGCTGAGCTTGGAAGGTTTGGGGTGGGGGCCTGCTCGGCTGGAAGCTGAGATGGGTTTTCTTCTCGGCTGAGATGGGGAGTCCGGGTCGGGATCAATTGTGGGCTGATTTGGGGAATTTAATAACTATTTTATTTCCTTTGTTTTCCTTATTCTTTATCTATTCTAATAATAACTATGCCTATATACTTATACATCTATGATATATATATATATTTATATATACACATATATATCTTATACCCACACACGTATATATATGTATATACATACACATATACCCTATATATATTTATATATATACGTATGCACATATACATACATTTATATATATACCTATATATATATATATATTTATATCTGCATACACATATATTTATATACAGTCTCCATAAAACCCAATTAAATTCCAATAATATTTATTTGACAAATAAATATTACCAATAATAAATAATATATAACCAATTAAATCCCAATAATATTTATTTGAAAAATATAATATTACCAATATAATAAAATAATAATAAAATTCAATAAAACAGTAATGGTGTATATATATACCGTTATGTGCAGTCTAATAATTCCAAAGTGTACTAAGACCTATTTATACAGAAGTCACTGAATATCAATTAATAATGATAATTATAATATCAAATTACGAATACTAGAAAATCCTCATTAAATCATTAAAACGAAACACAACATCCTCATACCAAACTCCATCAACACGAATGTCATTGGACGTGCCGCATGACCTACATGGGCTCAGGCTCAGTTCGGGTCCAGTCCGGCTAAAATGGTATAACCGATTTCCCTAAAATTCAATAATATAAATAGTGAATAAATAATCTTCGGTAAGGGTTAAGTCGCAACTTGGCCTAGTTTTCCTAATTAGGACATCACTGTGGCTCGGCCTTCCCTACCTGGGCTAATACACTAGCCAAAGCACGCCATGGCACTATCTGTGCCACGATTCCTAGTCAGTGTACTCCAAAACTCTATCATGACTAAAATCATCTACCGTAATATTTAACTAACTAATTATTATAAAAACTCTAAAAATCACCATTTAATTTAAATAAATAAATAAATAATATTATTAAAATTCTGGGAAGAGGGGTTACAGCGTCGAAGGATTGTATCTCAACTGCATATTCACAGTAGAATGGTCAAGAACCCGATTTCATGCATTCCTTGCTCTCTTATTATATTATCACAGTTTATATGGCATGGTGTTTTCTTGCATCTTGTTACGTCCCTCTGAGGACCTGGTTATCTCTCCAGGATTAGACGATTTTCCACAGGAGTACGGAGCGGCATTGGATCCATCTTTTGTGGACGACGAGGTATTTCCCTTTGATATTTAGTTCTATTCTTATCTTAGAGGATTATTGAGACTATGTAGTGGACATCTTATGTTCTTTCATTTACTTTCTATTTTGCGGAGGTTGGACTCCGATCTTTGTGACTATTTTTCATAGCTGTTTGGAGTGGGTATGTCCACCCGACTATCTTTTGATGCATTATTTATTGGACTCTCGTTTCTTCTATTTTAGCTGTGATGAGATTAGATACTTATATTCTGGCTTGTGATTTTTTATATATATACAACTTATGTACGTATACGAGGATTTCATATATTAGAGTATTCTCCGTATATGTGCAGCTGGCATGTTGTGTACTTGGTCCTAAGTATTTTGGGACTGGGGCGTTACACATGTTGCTGCCAAGGTGCCACCTGTAGCCTATATTACTAGGGTACAACCAGTAGCCCGTGGTGCTATGGCGCAACCCAAGCAATCAGTAACTCAAGCGCAGTCTGTTGCTTTGGCGCAACCCAAGGGAACTAGTCTTTTAGCTATTCCCTCTTCCAATTCTCCAGTTCTGAACTGGGAGAAGCAATGTTCTAGTGTTGCCACTAGACAGAACAAAGGGAAGAGTCCTTTGACACTTCTTTAATTGGCACAATCTGTACCTAAAATGGTCTCACAACAGAACAAAGGAGAACACTTTTTAGCTAACCCTCTACAAAATAAAGGAAAGCACCCTTTGGTGTTTTCTCAAACTTCCCTGGTCTATGACTCAGAGGAAGACACATCAGATTCTATTCCTTTAAACAGAGGTCTTCGGATCTCTGATATCGAAAAAATACTGATCAAAGAGGCATCTTACCTACCCCTATGGGGTCTGGTCAAGACCTTCCCATCTTGTAAATTTCAAGATCTAAGTAAGGAAAATTGAGGGTATCACAAACAGAGACACCTGGATCAGAATTTTCTGATTTACGCGCTTATCTCAATAGGCGTCAACCAGTATCAACTTTGGTGAAACGTAAGAACCCTATGCCAAAGGCTAACCTATTCTAGAAGCCAAAGTTTAAAAGAAGGACCCAACCACTCATGCTAATGAGTTGAGACATCTTTGTACACTCAGGAAACTAAACATCTGAAGAATAGGAGACATGTTCCTAACATCATTAAGGAATATGTTCCTACGACTTCTTTTCGTCCTGTAGTTGTAACTGATCTTCGGCAACGTTGTCACTCCCCGTTCCCAGAATGCATATTTTTATACATGTACTGCTTGAATGAATTTATTTAATAATTATCATGTATTGTTATGTATTTAAATTCCTGTAAGTTCGTACTTATTAATTTTCTGCATTTTACCTTCTGCTTTTATACTCTGCTTTTGGGTTCGGTCGAATTGGTTTATTTTCAGTTTTACATGAAACCAACCTACCCCCTATTTAAGCCCCATCATTTCTCTCTCTTCATTACTTCTTTCTCATTTACTCTTCTTCTTCCTCATAACTCTCTCCACCTACCCATAGGCAAGTACATCTTGCTCCACATGAGAACCCATTTTTATGGTTCATTTATCTCCCTCTCGTAATTCTAAGATAGCTTAGAACTTGGCATTTTGTATTTTGAAGTCTCATTCTTAGTAGATCTAGAAATTGCTATTTTTTGGATTTAAGTGGTTTTGATCTATCAAACTTTCTTGTTTTTGAGTTTTGTTCATTCCAGATTGTTGAGATTATGTTATACGCCATTCTGACCCATGGGAATCCCATTTGGGGCTTAGACTGAAGTTTTTATAGGAATGAAGTTTTAGAGATCCTTTACGCACACGTTATACGTGTTCGCGTAAGCATCGACTTTGCGCCCACGTTTTTACGTGTCCGCGTAGTACCGAGCTCTACGCCCACGATCATTCATGTCAGAGTGAATTCATTTTTTATGCAAGTCTCCTTGGCTTGGCGTAATTCTTTACGTGTACGAGTTTTACGTGTAACTTGACCCTTTACGCATACGAGTTTTACGCGTAACCCTATTCTTTACGCATGCAAGTTTCATGCGTAAAACTCCATTTTTTACGCTTACTTCTTTTACGCGTACTCCTTGGCTTGGTATAAAACGAGTTTTTACGCAAAATTTTACTCCTTATTACGCGTACTTATTTTACGCGTATTCATGCATGCGTAAACTTTGACCCTTGCGCGTACGAGTTTTTATGCGCAACGTTACTTCTTTACGCGTACTTTCTTTAGCGTAAAGCTTTGGTGTGAACCGGTGGCCTTAGCGTAAAGCTTTGGCGTAGACTAGTCATGGTATAGATTAGCCTTGGCGTAATCCAACCTTGGTGTTCCTATTATTCTATACTTTATTTACTTTATGTCGGTATGACATTTCTTCTATTATATCCTTACGTCTTTTTGACATGAACCTGATAAAATCATGATATGTTAATATTTTAATATATATGGTTGGGGTAGAATGTGCCATGTGTATTGATTTGGTTTGTGGATACCCAGAATAACTGGAACTTAACCCTGAGAGTTATAGACTCGTCCAAACTAAATACTAGTTGACTTTCATGCCTTGTCACGAATTGACATTGATTGTTACCTTGACTAAAAGATTGATCATGCATTCCTAATTGGAACTAAGAGACTGGCTAGTCGTCTTATTGGAATTGAATGAGACACGTTCATATCAACTATGAACTATTACAATCGATTGGCCAATCCCGAATATTGGCATATAGGCACGTGCAGGCTTCAAATTATTTTTTTCTACAAAAGCAGCATGTGTACTTTATGGTCAAGGCATGATTATTCCATGGCTAGGTTGATTGCTGCATTACGCTATGTAAAACCTACAACCTAACCGTACGGGCATCGTTATAGAGTTGTGCATATCGTACTTTGTACGAAAGTACTCATTATGAAGGACCATGATCCACGGCATAGGATTTCCTTAACATAGAGGCTACTAAGTTAAATAAAATAATGATTGCATGGAGAGAATGGATTCCCGAGCTCTTACATGGCAGCCATCCTTGGGACAATTTATGTTCCGATATGCCGGCTGGTTCCCACAGATACTACAAATCTGCCACACGGACAGGGAGCGGTATCTGCTTATATTATTTATTGTATATCGATGACGGGCGTCCGCTGGGACTCGTCTAATTCATGATTGGCGTAATTGATTGATTAGGTAGACTAGCCTTGCTTGTACATAGTAAGAACTGAGGAATCATTATTGCATATTTCCAAGGTAACTTGGGACTTACAGTAGCAAGCCGTAGTAGTTGAATGGCCGTTTAAATTAATTTGTTTGTGTACTGTACCTACTCTGTTATGTGAATTCCAGTAACAAGCAGAGATCTATTTATCATATTCTTATTACTGGTTCTAATTCCTTATATCATGCTTGCTTGCGGTACTTGCTATTAGAGGTCTAACCTCTCTTGTTTTGCATGGCCAGATTTAGAGCCGGTTCCCGAGGACTCAGCTTACTTCCACCTCCAAGATGGTCAATACTAGAGGAATGATCGCAGGAGGACACGAGTGGGTTCCTTTCTTCCTCGCTCGTTTTGTTACTTACTTTATACCTTGTCGTTTGGCACCGACATGTTAATCAGATTGTCTTGTACTTACTTTTACATATTTGTAATTAAGTCAGATTGCAGCTGATAACAATTGTGTATACTTTGCTACATCAGCTGGCTATGTTTTGTAAAGCCAGATCTCAAGAACATTTTGACATAAGCGTTTGGGACGCCTTACTGCTTTATCTCACATGTTCTCTATTTACTGTTTCTTGTTTGAATGATTGAGACAATAGATGTTGAGTAACCCTAGTATGACTTTCATGTGGTATGCACCCCCTCGTCTTTTAGATGGCATTGATCGTATTATACGGTATTCATCTATCCGTAATACGTAGCTGGCTGAGTCACTACCCCGCTCTTCGGTATTCTGGTTCTGGGGCATGACAAGGTTGTAGTGGTGGCCCATGCAGGTCTGATTTCAGACTTGTGGGGTATTTTAATTTATAGGATGTCTCAATCACACAGTTTCTCCTTGACCTCATGATTCGTTGTTCTCGACTCTAGTTTGACATTTCGGTATCCTTTGACTTCATTGATACTTCATGTCCGGTCGTTTGAATGCTCTCTTGTCCCTTTTCTTAGGGGACTTCGTCCACATCTGTCAGAGCTGGACAGCAACAACAAGGTCAACACGAACAACCTGAGCATGTTGATCAGCAATAAGGGCCAGTACTACCTAAAGAGGCTATCCAAGAAGAGGTGATAGTAGAACCAGCAGCTGGACCGCAGTATTCGGAGGTTCCAACACCACTAATAGTTCCACCTACCCCTGTGGAAATGGACACACCAACCCTTCTGGAGATCATGAGAGGGATGATGGCTACTCAGCAACATCAGATGTTGGCCCAGCAATGCATGCACGCTCAGTTACAAGAGCAGAATGTGTTGCTCAACCAAGGGTTGCAAACGGCTTTGGAAAGAGGTCGAGGACAGATTCAGGAGCATCAACCAGATTTTGCAAGTATAACTCCCGTCGTTTCGAGGGCACGGAGGATGCCATCTCAGCAGATGCATGACTTAAGGACATCGAGGCTATTTTGACAGCGACCAAGGTACCGACAGAAGAACGTGTGGATCAAGTAAAGTTGTTGCTTCAGAATCTCGCACGTGATTGGTGGGAATCAGAGGAAGTGGGCATCAGACGTCCTGTTGCTTGGGACGATTTTACTGTAAGATTCAAGACGAAGTACTATGGAGTTGTGGCACAGTTTGAGCAACAACAGAAGTTTATTAACCTCAAGCAGGCCGGCAAGACAGTAGATGCTTATGCAGCGAAATTTTGCAGACTGAGTAGGTTCGCCCCGAAAATGGTAGCAACAGAGAGCCAGAGGGCTATGAGGTTCCAGCAAGGGTTTCATCTTGAGCTCTTGCAATTGATAGAGGAAAACAACTACCAGACTTTCGATGAGGTATTGACGGCAACCCGAAGGCATGAGATCACCATTCAGAGGATTGTAGCAAGGACTGGAGGGCAGAAGAGATCCGACAGTCAGATTGAAGGAGGAGGGGGAGTAGCGCCCCGAACAACAGCACCATCCCCTGGCGTTTGCATTCACGATGTGGCGATGCGAGGCCAGCACACACCACGCAGCAGCAGCAGCAGCACAAAGAGGAAGAACCAGCAACCCCCGCGGACTGCACTAATTGTGGGAAGGTTGGGCACACTAGAGATGTGTCAGATATTGAACGGCAGTGTTTGATATGTGGAAGTCCAGGTCATCGGGTTTCCACCTGTCCTATGAATTCGAGGTCAGGAGGACCAGTACAATAATTTCCTGCTCTGCCAGCACCTGGGATAGGACAGTATTGAGAACCAGCGGTAGCAGTGAGGCTGTTGGCACAACGCCCGTTCATGTCGCAGGCTCAGATATTCGGCAGCAGGGACCGCTGATGCAGCAGCAACAACACAGACCACCCCAGCATCACCAAGGCAGAGGCCAGCAGCACCACCCGGCTAGGACACAGCAAGGGAACCAACAAGGAGGCCGAGGGCAGGCATTCAATCTGTCCTTAGAAGAGGCATTGACATCAGGAGATGTTGTGGCAGGTAACATTCTCGTCGCCTCATATGCCGCAGTAGCATTGTTTGATTCTGGAGCATCACACTCATTTATATCTGCACAATTTGCGATACGACTAGGAATGGAGTTCGAGGCATTGCCAGGGAGGTTTAATATACTCACTGGTAATAGGCTTGTACGAGTTTAGAGTCATTCTAGCGTGTAGCGTTGTAGTTTGCGGGCATTCCTTACCCGCCAGGTTGATAGAATTTTCTGTTGGAAATTTCGACGTTATCTTAGGCATCGACTGGCTGAAAGACAGTCATGCACAATAGATTGTCATAGGGGGAGTGTATCTTTTGATATTCTAGGCATGAAGCGGTTTACCTTAGTCAGATCAGTGGTAACTCAACTAGAGCAAGGAGTAGTGAAGGCAATGGAAGAAGTTCAAGTTCCGAAGGTAGTTGAAGAGTTTCTAGATGTATTTCTCGAAGAACTTCCAGGTCTACCACCGGTTAGAGATATTGAATTCAGTATAAAATTGGCACCTAAAACTAAACCAATATCAGATCGAGTTTATAGAATGGCAGATTCAGAGCAGGCCAAGGTGTATCAGCACATAGAGGAACTGAATGAGAAGAAGTTCATCCAAGCAAGCGTATCACCGTAGGCAGCACCAGTGGTACTTGTAGGGAAGAAGAATGGGTCATCCAGATTGTGCATTGACTACAGGAAGAAGCTTAACGCGGCAACAGTAAAGAACAAATACCCACTACCAAGGATCGACGACTTGTTTGATCAGTTGAGCAGGGCTAAAGTTTTCTCCAAGATAGATCTTCGGTCAGGGTATCATCAAGTGAGGGTTCAGAAGGAGGATATTTCCAAGACAGCATTCAGGTCGAAGTATGGGCATTATGAATTCTTAGTAATGCCGTTTGGTTTGACCAATGCTCCAGTAATATTTATGGATTTGATGAACCGCATCTTTATGCCGTACTTGGATCAATTTGTCGTTGTGTTTCTCGACGACATTCTCGTATACTCTACCAGTGAAGAGGAGCATGAAGACCACTTCAGGAAAGTGTTACAGGTTCTTAGAGAGAACCAGTTGTATGCCAAGCTCAGCAAGTGTGAGTTCTGGACGGATCACATTTTATTCTTGGGACACATCATATCAGGAGCTGGAGTAGAAGTGGATCCCAAGAAGGTAGAAGCAGTAGAGAGTTGGCCAGTATCCAAGACCTTAGCAGATGTGTGAAGTTTCTTGGGATTGGCAGGATATTACAGAAGGTTCCTATCAGACTTTGCTAGACTTTCAGCACCCATGACCCGCTTGACACGGAAGGATGTGCCATTCGTCTGGTTGGCAGAATGCCAGGCATCATTTGAAAATTTGAAGCAGAAGTTGATCACGGCACCTATTCTTACATTACCGGTTGGACCAGGAGGTTTCACTGTATTGTGATGCGTCAGGAAAAGGACTTGTGTGCGTCCTCATGCAGCATGGGAAGGTGATAGCATATGCATCTAGACAACTTCAAGACCACGAGAAGAATTACCCAACTCATGACTTGGAGTTGGCGGCAGTAGTATTTGCTTTGAAGCTATAGAGACATTACTTATACGGTGATCGAGTGGACATGAACACAGACCACAAAAGTCTGAAGTACATCTTTACTCAGAAGGAACTGAACATGAGGCAGAGAAGATGGCTAGAGTTGATCAAGGATTACGACATGGAGCTTCAGTATCATCCAGGCAAGGCTAATGTGGTAGCAGACGCTCTTAGCAGGAGAGGCGGCACATTTATGTTGACAACTCAAAAGCATATTTTAGAAAACCTTCAGGAGATGGGTATCGAGGTTATACTTCCTAATGACGTAGGAATTCTGGCAAGTCTACAAGTTCAATCCGACTTAGTAGACATGATCAAGGCAGCTCAGGCGCAGGACCCAAAGATTCAGAAGCTTAGGGCAGAATGTGAGTCAGGGCTCAGAAAGGAGATAAAGATTCATGAAGATGGTACACTTAGATTTGGATCACGTCTATGTGTGCCTAGTGGAGATATTAGACATGAGGTTATGACAGAAGTCCACATTTTCAGTATTCTATACACCCTGGAGGGACCAAGATGTACCAAGATATCAAGCAGCACTTCTGGTGGAACGGAATGAAGAGGGAGATAGCTAGATTCGTTTCTCGTTGCTTGATATGTCAGCAAGTGAAGGCAGAACAGCCGAGGCCAGCTGGATTATTACAACTGCTTCCTATTCCGGAATGGAAGTGGGAACATATCACCATGGACTTTGTGACCGGTTTACCGAGATCACCAAGTGGTAAAGATGCTATTTAGGTGATAGTAGACCGGCTTACGAAAATGGCATATTTTCTCCCTTTTAGAGTAGGGCAATCTACAGAAAAATTGGCAGAACTGTATATGCAGCGGATAGTCAGGCATGGAGTCCCTGTCAGTATTGTGTCAGATAGAGATACCCGTTTATATCATATTTTGGAAGAGCTTACATTATGTCCTGGGTACCAAGTTAAGATTCAGCACGACTTACCATCCACAGACAGACGGGCAATCAGAAAGAACAATTCAGACTTTAGAAGATATGTTACGAGCTTGCACCCTAGACTTTGGAGGGTCTTGGGAGAGTAACCTACACTTAGTTGAATTCTCGTACAACAACAGCTATCAAGCCAGTATCCAGATGGCGCCATTCGAAGCACTATATGGTAAGAAGTGTAGGTCGCCACTAGCATGGGATGATATCGAGAAAAGAAAGATGTTAGGCCCGAAGATGATTGTTCAGACAGTTGAAGTGGTTAAGGGAATTAGAGAGCGACTTCGAGTTGTGCAAGATCGACATCGTCATTGGGCCAACCAGCATCGTAGGCCGCAAGAATTCTCTGTTGGGGACCACGTGTTCTTGCGAATCTCACCTACCCGCGGGGTCATTAGATTTGGCATTTGTGGGAAGTTGAGTCCACGATACGTGGGCCCATTTGTTATTCTTGATAGGGTAGGTGTAACGCCCCAGAACCAGAATACTGGAGAGCGGGGGAGTACATAGCCAGCTACGTATATTGAAGTGCAACCCACCTCTCTATACGGTCATGACTGTCTAGATACATAAGGGTTTAACTACAATCCATCAGTATCCTATGGTCATGAACAAGCCTATTGTCTCAATCTCAAGCAAGCAATAATAGTCACAAGATGTCACAGCACCGAATATACAATAATAAGGCGTCCCATACATTGCATATTCGGATGATCATGAAGCTAGTCGTACAAAATGTCAAGACTAGCAAGAGTTTCAGTCATACATGATCAACCCTAGGATTTGTCAATCATGTTACAGCCCGTAGGCAGACAGTAAATAAAGGTACAATACGAGCTAACACGTGCTCGCCGGCTAAATACCTCAAAAGAATAATTTTACAATAAAGTGGAAGGACAAAAAGAAACCCACTTGTTGCCAGAGTTACGCCTGGTGGTCACCATCTGGCTGAAAGGTAGGTAGATCCTCTGGTGCTGCTCCGATATCTGGCCATACAAAACCAACTGGGTCAGACCCCAGAAAGAGCAAGTGCCACAAAGGAGGCTTCACTTAGGAACTAAAACCAGCATATCATAATAGAATATTAAAGATGATTATAAACGAAACTGATAATAATAAAGATAATAACAGTAAATTGATTACGAGAAAACCATTCAAGTAGCCAGGTCACAACCCTTAAACCAAACAAGGGCCGAGGTTGGTACCCTTTACCTGAATAGAAACCTGTCTCAACTACTTGTTGGTAAAGTAAAACATGATAAACTTGACATAGGATGAAATAAGACAATAATCGAAGAGAGGACACAGAACTGCTGCGGGAGCCAGGTTACAACCCTTAAACCAAACAAGGACCGGTTGTAACCCTTCGCCTGAATAGAACTGGACCCCTAATCTTTATTGTTAAGGCCAGTATAAATAATCATGCTATTGAAGTAAGGTAAAACATGACGAGCATGACATGGGGCGCAATAAGACAATAAACGAAGAGAGGACACAGAACTGCTCCGGGAGCCAGGTTACAACCCTTAAACCAAACAAGGACCAGGGTTGTAACCCTTCGCTGAACAGAATTGGTCCCCTGATCATTATTGTTAAGGCAAGCATAAGTAATCATGTCATGTCACAGTCTTGTACAGGATCAAGACAAGACTAAGCTGTGCTAGACTCCATCCAATCAATCACGGCCAATCAGTGAGTAGGCTTGATACTTTAACTAACTAGGGTTATCACATGCCTATTTACTAGCAATGATGCAATCTAGATTATCCCAACACCAGCCACAAGCCTGCTGACCATCCAGGCTATCCATATAACAGGATTGCCTGTAGTTGGAAAATCTCTTCATGACTACTGAATTATTCTAGTTTATTAGCCTTAGTCATTGCAGTAGTATCCCTGACCGTGGTACTCAGGGATCCTATCCTAACATGATACAAGAAAATACTGATTTATTTGTACAAACACAATCATCCACGGTGTCCAGGTCATTCATACTTGTCATGTCAGGCTAGCGGTCTTAACAGCATGTCGTGATATATCATGTCAGTTTACTTGTTAAGAGAACGCCACGGCGGCCACTATCGTGTCCATAGAACATATCAGAACTTACATGACATAAGCATAAATATGACAATTCAA